>JACDOX010000294.1:326352-384400 GCA_014549065.1 Cardinalis cardinalis
ACACCATTGTTTTCCAGTTGTTCAGTAACTGAGGGATCTCAAAGCTTGCTTCCATTTCAGTCTCGCTTATAGTTTCCATATTCTCAAAATCTTTTGCCAGGCAATCATATTTATAAGGCTTTCCTGTCTCATCTTCCCCAACACCTTGCCCATTCTTGTCCCTAGAACGGCGGCGAGTGCCTGCGCGCGTACGTGTCGGTGGCGCTGGAGCAGATCGCGCAGTGGCACGACGAGCAGGGCCACAACGGGCTCTGGTACGTCATGCAGGTGGTGAGCCAGCTGCTGGACCCACGGACCTCGGAGTTCACCGCTGCCTTTGTGGGCAGACTGGTCTCCACTTTAATTTCAAAAGCCGGGAGTGAGCTGGGAGAGAATCTGGACCAGATCCTGAGAGCCATCCTGAGTAAAATGCAGCAAGCAGAGACGCTTAGTGTGATGCAGGTGAGCAGGTTTGGCACCCAGGAGAGTGAGGAGAAGCACCAGGAGAAGAAACTGTCATAATTTTCTTTCATTTATTGCCTGTTTATTTAKGGCTCATGCAATTGGTGGGTGTGTGTATCCTGTTGAAGTAGTCAGGGAAATGCCTACTCTGATCAGAGAATCATGGAATCTCCTGAGTTAGAAGGGATCCAAAAGAATCATCRAGTCCAACTCCTGGCCCTGCACAGGACACCTCAACAATCTCACTCTGTCCTAACATTCCTTGAGCTCTGGCAGCCTTGGGGGCATGATCATTCCCTGGGGAGCCTGTTCAGTGCTGACCACCCTCTGGGAGAAGAACCTTTTCCGGATACCCAGCCTGACCCTCCTGTGACACAGCTCCATGCTGTTCCTCAGGTCCAAAATTTTTTTGTCAGGTTACAGGCTAAGCAAGATTCTCCTGGATAAGCTGTAATGTACCTTCAGTAGTCTCTCATGCCCTTGTACTTGCAAGTCTTCTTTGGAGGGGTAGGAGTTGCCTCAGTAGGAACATTATGGCAAAGGCAGCATGTGTTTTTGAGTGGATTTGTTCTGTATTCCAAGGATAAATGCCTGGGTCTTGAGACAAGATGAGCTTTTGGTGGATGGGAGACATAGTTGGCCTTAGTGAGCCCACTAAAGAGCATCACCATCTCTTCTTGCCTTGACCTACTTGTAGTGACACAGTTTCTGGAGTGATTTTTTTCCCAGTGGTCTTCATTCTCTCTCCTGTCTTTTTTTTGCCTGTGCCCTCAATGTAAAACAGCTCATGCTGACTGCCCTGGTTCCTTGGTAGCAGCTGGGGGAAGACATTTTGCTGGCACAGCTGAGCAAGATCCCATCTCTGCCCTCAGTGCAGCACTCAGCTGAGCTTTGCTCTGCTCTAACCATTTTATCTTATTTCTCTGATTTTGAAAGTGCATTTTTCAAGCTGGCATGTGGTGCCACAATGGCCATTTCAATGTCAGCAGATCTCACCTGCTTTAGGATGTTTTACCCCTTGATATACTGATGATAATTGTTTGGAATGGCTCTCACTTTGCTTGGTTTTGGATTTAAAAGATACAGAAGTTTAAATCTGAAGCAGTCCCATGCAGCCCTTGTAGCCAAGCATTTTGCAGTGCTGGATCTCTTCCCTGTTAGCCTGGAAGATGGTCCTCTGGAGATGGGCAGCTTTTTCCTGAGGAGGGCTACAGAGATGCCCTCAGGSTGGGGGGCTGACATTTAGACATACACAGCAAGTGAGTTCTGCCCTGGTCTTTAGGAGTCAAACTGTAAAACTGCGTGTTGTATTGAAACCTTTTCAGAAGTTGTAGTTCTTTCCCTAAAACCATGTTCAAAATGCATTCAGAATTGGGAAGGTGCTGCTGAGTGATGATGTGGTGGTGTTTATTTCCTGCATTTGTAGCGCAGYGCTTTGCAGCTGGTTGTACTTTCCCTTCCTCCTGGGGTTGGAAAGCACGGCCTTCACTCCTGCAGGGAGCTTCAGCTTCCTTCAGCAAGCACAGCTTCACTCCAGCTCMTTAAATATTTGATAAAACATTTCCAGCTATTAAATTATGTACAGCTAACATTGCCTTTCTCCTCTTGCAGTCCCTGATCATGGTGTTTGCCCACTTGGTTCACTCACAACTGGAGCCCCTCCTGGAATTCCTGTGCAGCCTGCCTGGCCCCACTGGCAAGCCTGCCTTGGAGTTTGTGATGGCAGAGTGGATGAGCAGGCAGCACCTCTTCTATGGGCAGTATGAAGGCAAAGTCAGGTGGGAGCCACAGATATTCCTGTTAGTGCCCTCACCCCTCTGCCTCTGAGTGCTGGGTGCAGGGGAGGGAGCTGGCTCAGGTGGGAGCAGTGTGTGCCAGCATTGGGCAGAGCTGCTGCTCCCTGCACTGCCAGTTGTGCTCAGGAGAGCTGTGGKAATTGGAGCAAGCTCTGATCTTCCCCAGCAGTGCTCCTGGTGCTCCTGTGATGGAACAGAGGCACGAGGGGGAAGGGGATAGGTCCTGCAAACATGGGGCTGCTTTTGGGATTGAATTTCTGTGAATGAGATGAGAAGAGCTTCCACACATGGAATTGCCTTTGTAGACTACTGTAGCGTTCTGGGGTGTTGTAGAGGGCTTCCTAATGACATTTGGGGATTTCTTGTGGATTTATTGATCTAGTTAAAAGTTGATCAAGAAACCAATTGCAACAGTGTTCTCTCCCTTTTGCTGTGGGAGCATGTTTGTGTTCTGTTGGAGACTGAGTGCTGGATTCCAAAGCATGGGATGCTCTGTGTTCATTTAAATTTTGTCACAGCTGCTGTATTAGATTTTTCTGGAATCGTGAGGCCTCACAGACCACTCTTAGGGGTCTCACCAGCTGTTAACTCACTTATTAGTGTGTGTTATGTCATTGTTATGGGCTGTCAAATAAATAATGAGAAAAAGCAGGTTCAAAATGGAAATTAGTGAATAATYCTGAAGGACAAGGAGCAGATTTGGGGAGCCAGTGCTCTTTTAGGTCACATTTTGTTGGTTTCATCCCTAAGTCTGGTGATTTATCCCCCTTTTGACAATGCAGGTCGGTCTGCAGGATCTCTTGAGGCTTATGGCACAGGGAAAAGCCAAGGCTGACCAGGAGAATGAGGTTAAAGGTGATTGCTTAGAGCTGTGTAGTCCAAAATGAGAAATGTTTGTGTACAGGTGAATGTAACTGGGCTCCATACTGTATTAAACACTTGGATTTAGTTGGTGGTGGTGACATTTACCACATTAGAAAATGTTTGGACTTTGTGTGTCCTGAGGAAAAGCAGGGCCTGCTCTGAGGAGCCTCTTGTTCAGGGTTAGTAGAAGGACCCTGAAGGCAGCTGACACCTCCTGTGTGCACAGTCCCCAGCCACTGGGGGCAGGTTGAAGAAGTGGCTGCGGGGTCTTGGTGAAATGATAGGAAAATTTTGGGCAGCTTGGGGCAGCAGGTAAGACCTGGGTCCAAACCAGCAGAAGTCAGACCCATAGTGTGGGGGACAGAGAGGGTGAGAAGTGAAAGCACAAAAAGAGTTCCACAGAACTCCAAAACTTCAGTTTGAGATTTGTGGAGCCAGGAGAGAGAGAGATTTGGGGGTGCCAAGCATAGATTGTCAACCTTGACCTGTAGTCAGCATCATCCTCAGTGTGCTTGAAAACAGCGTGGAGCTGGAGGTTTGAAGTGTGGAGTGGAAATGTGAGATCAGAGATGGAAAGAACATGTAAAGGGGAGGAGCAAGCTAGAAGATCTGAGTGTGGCAGAGCCATGAAGGACCAGAAGTGAAAATAAGCATTGAGACTGCAGAAAAGGGGCAGATCATTGCTACAGATTGCCAACAGATCAGCCAAATTACTGCTTTGTTGCCACTGCTTTTCTCTTAATTCCATCCTCGTGTGCACATGGTGCTGCAGGGGCACATTAACCTGGTGGCCCTTCTGACCTGGAGAAACTTTTAATGTATGTGTGGGTGGGTGTCTGTGCTGTTGCTCGTGCTAAATCCAAAGCTTGACCAGCTTGCTGTGCAGGTCAGGAGCTGAGTCCAGTTTCAGATGCTAATATAAAGCAGGAGACATGGGAAAATTCTGTCATGCTTGTTCTTGGCAAAGATGCAGAAGAAAGGGCATTGGGGTGTCTGCTCTGGGGTGTGTTCCCTGTTAGAGAGGGGCTATGAAAGCCAGACAGTTCAGGGAAATTCTGATCTCTGATTTTCCTATTCTCTGCTCCCAGTTCTGTAGCACTGTGCAAACTCCTGCAGTATGGCATCAACACAGATGACAAGAGACTCCAGGACATCAGGGTGAAGGGAGAAGAAATATTTAATATGGATGAGGGAATTCGGACGCGATCCAAGTCGGCCAAAAGTGAGTAACAATTCTGCTGTGTTTCACAGGGTTTTTTCTGTAAGTAGGTGCTATGAAAGGCATTAAATAGGTCTGGCAGATCAGACAGAGCTGTGGGAGATAGCAGAAGGCATGTGTTGGTTTTTAGAACTAATTCATACATCAGGTACTTAATATATCTGTTTACCTATATCTATTTACCTTAATTCTGCCAGAGGCTGATTTAGAGGACCCCTGATGTCTGATTTAATATAACTGGATGAAGTAATTATGGGGAGTTCTTCACTGCTGTTTTGCATCATGAGACAGAATTGATATTTCTGGATGCCTGGTAGCTTCTCTTAGAGGAAAGTGTCTTTAGTGCATGCAGAGATTTAAAACAAAGGAGTGTCTTTTTCAATGAGACACTTTCACAAAAAGCAATGATTCAACAAGTTAAAGATTTCTTTTAAGGAAAGCTTGACCAGTCTCCTACATAAGACTTGTCCTATTTTCAATTTTCAGTATTTTCAAAGATCCAAGGTCTTTGGCTGGAGGTTGCTGTTGAGATTGATCTTTTAAATTAGTGCAGAGCCCTGGGCAGTTTTTCCTGAGGACTGAGCTCCAGGGGAGGACACTCAGGGGCTGCTGTCCTCAGCCATCAGTCAGCCCTTGGTTGTGCCACTTGCTGTGCTAGAGCTCCAGTGTGCCCAGTGGTGGGATGGATGTGGATGGAGGCTGTACAGATCCAAACTGGGAGCCTCTCCAGACAGTCAGTGCTCCTTGAGCTGCCATGGGCTTGGGATCTGCAGTGATGCAGTGAAGGACTAAGGTGACAGCTAAGGAGATGAATAGGGGCAAGCACTAGTGATTTTAAGAGGTGGGTGGGGGGTCACAAGTCACTTGCTACCTGATTATTCTTGGCTTAAAAAAACCAAACCAATGAAGACAGAAAAATGGCAACTGCCAGCGTTTGAGTTAAACAAAGATTAATACTAGCATTAGTGAGAGCTAAAACTAATGCTCCCAGATTTTTTATTTGATAGGATCTTTACTTTTGTAATTAAGGGGAAATACACTGTCTGGCTGTCCCTGTGGAATAGTTAGGCCCTGCAGGAACACTAGTAAGGAAAAGTTGAAGCTTACAGTGCCTCAGAAGGGGCACAGCCATGCCTGGGAGCAGTCCTGTGCCATTTACATGAAAGCATTGGTGGATGTGCAAAGATGGACTTCAGGAAAGGAGTCCTGACTCCAGCTGACTCTCTTAAGCAGCCTGCAGTAGTAGAGTCACACATTCATTCAGCTGTGAAGATTTTCCCCCTGCCTCCTCCTCACTCAGAATATGCAAGGTTGGTACTGCATTGAGATCTTTGGAAATGTAGCTGTGAGAGTATATGGAAAGAAGCTTTGGGAGTTTTATGTCAGTTGGTTTTCTCTCCCAACCTCCCTAAAAAAAAAACCCACCTCAACAAGAAAGGGCCTGTTTTATAACTTTTAATTAAAAGCAACATGAATATGTGTATTTTTTTCTCTTACAGATCCTGAGCGCTGGACAAACATTCCTTTGTTAGTAAAAATCTTAAAATTAATAATAAATGAACTCTCTAATGCCATGGAAGCAAATGCATCTAGACAGACAACTGCAGATTGGAGCCAAGGTAAAATACTGGATTTGCTTTTTCTCTTTGCATGGCTTAAATCTACTTGATCTTCTCTTGAGAAGAATTTCTGGTCTTGGAGCTTTGTACTTACAGGTACATGATTTAATGTCACAAAGGCTTGAATAGTGGTCCAGAGGGATAAGCTCGTAGAATCTCAGAATCCCAGGATGGTTTGGGTTGGAAAGGACCTTAAGGCTCATTCTGTTCTACCCCCTGCTATGGGCAGGGACACCTTCCACTGCCCCAGGCTGCTCCAAGCCCTGTCCAGCCTGGCCTTGGACACTTCCAGGGATCCMGGGCCAGCCACAGCTGCTCTGGGCACCCTGTGCCAGGGCCTGCCCACCCTCACAGGGAACAATTCCTTCCAATATCCCATCCAACCCTGCCCTCTGCCAGTGGGAAGCCATTCCTCTTTGTCCAAGTCCCTCTCCAGATCTCTTGTTTTGTGGTACAGTTCATCATTAGGACAATATCTCTTCCTTCCCTGTGCTGTATTTAAGTGCTATCAATCTCTTCTAGGTAAAAATAAATAAAATGAGAGAATAAGATCAGTCAGTGTTGTGTATCCTTAGACATAAAAATTCTTTTGGGCTAGTTTGGAAGACGGGATCTGACCACGTGCAAATAAAATGACCCTTTCATGGTGTATCTGGTTTGCCTTTCTTCCTACTTCAAGCATCCATTCTCTGCCTTTTGCTTGGCTCCAGTTCTGGAATCATTCCAAAAGGATAAGGAGGATTGTAGGTGTTTCTCTTCGTCCACCCCCACAGGCAGAGTTGTGTTTGCCTACAAACTCCAGTCCCCTATAGAGTGATCACAGACCTCTTTGACTTCTTGAATTTGGATCATTTCTAGATTTTTTTTTTCTAAACAGATGATTCAAATGATATGTGGGAGGATCAGGAAGAAGATGAGGATGAAGATGAAGGCTTAGCAGGACAGTTCTTGTCGGATATTCTTTCCACAAACAAGTATGGTGAGTAACAGCTTGAAAGTCCTTCTTCAAAGCAATAATCAAGTAGATGACATCCTAGTCAAGGTTTCCTTCCCTTGCCAGCAGCAGAACAAAGGCTGCAGGCATGGGGAAGGAATTCTGCTCTGGGRTTGTGAATTAGGACTTTCTGGAGAAGCCATGGCTTTGAGCTACATGGTGATTAAATTGCTGCCTTATAAATAACATCACCTGGGAGTTCACATACTGCTCAGGCTTCACACCTGGGAGGTTCCTGCAGGTATTTCTTCTAAAGAGAAAATTGCTGCTCAAGGTGTAGGTGTGACCTCAGCRTGGTGGTGTCCTAGGAATGGGTGAGCTTGTTGGTGGAGAGACCTTGAGGAGCAGGTGCTGCATAAAGAGATGAGTGGGTGCATCATCCCTCAGGTTCATGTGGCCTCAGAAGGGAGAACTTTACAGGGAAACAATGAGGGATGCTGCTCACATTAGCTCTGGACTGGCAAAGTGCCCCCCTCACATGGGATTAAGGCAGAAGATCCTGGTGCCTGGAATTCCCAAACCTCCTTGGGAGTGTCCCATGTGTGCTTGGTTCACCTGCTTGTTCCTTGAGCCTCCACTGGCCCTGGTTCTGGGCTTCAGTGGTTTCTATCACATCACCTAAAGGAGAATATTCTGGATACAATTTTCTTTTTCCCAGCAGTGCTGAAACTATTTACTTTTGGATTCTTGAGTTTCAGTAGCTTAATAGAAAATTTCCTGAGATAGTCTGCTCTTTTTGATGTTAAAACCTGCTGATTTGCCTCTGACAGATGAAGATTACTATGAAGATGATGAAGAGGATGATCCAGATGCATTAAAGGACCCTCTTTACCAAATAGATCTCCAGGTGATGCGCTAGAATTAGGGGTTTTATCAGATTCCAATCATTCTCTATAAACTTTATTTTTTAAAATGTTGTACTTTAACAAATATGTAAGCACTGGAAACACCAGTTACTGATTGTCATCCAGAAGGCACTCTGTTAATTGAAATTACTTTGGAAAGGGCCAAGTGTTCCCAGAACTTCTGGAGCTATTTTTCCTTATCATTAATATCTGTAATGTGGAAATGTGAATGAACAAAACTCTTTCAACAGAGGGAGATGACATTTTTCTACCTGTGAACTTCACAGCTACTGGCAGAAGTCAGAAGTAGATTGGGGAGTGAACATGACAGAATTTGATATTCCACTTGGTGATGCTCCCATCCAGTCAGCCCCTGGGTTACCCTTTGCTCCTGCTTTTCCCACCACCTGCAGCTGTTGATGGGCCCTTCCCTCTGCTCCCACCCTTCTCCTCTGCTCCAGCCCTTCCCTCTGATTCCACTCCTACTCCTGCACCCTCCTTTCTGTTCCCTCCAATCCCGGGGTGTTACTTGGTTACTTGGTTGGGCTCTGTGTCCTGCCAGGTGGAAGCAGCAGGATTTCCCAGGAGGGTGGTGCTGACAGGGTGTTTCTGTCCCTCCCAGGCCTATCTCACCGACTTCCTGTGCCAGTTTGCACAGCAGCCCTGCTATGCCATGTTCTCTGACCACCTCAATGACAACGAGAAGCGAGTGCTGCAGGCCATCGGGATATAGAGCCACTCCAGAGACCACACCTGCCAGATCTGAACAATAGGTTATTTTTGGCTAATTCCACGTTTTATGATAGGACATAAAACATTTTCCAGTGTCTGCCTGCCTTGTTCCAGGTCGACAATGGCCTCCTTGTTTTGAGCCTCATCTTAACGCACATCTAAGGATGCTAAGGAAAGGAATCCTGAGAAAGCAGCAAGGACATTGCACATTGGTCTCACCACAGGAGCACTTTCATTTTCCACAGTAACTTTCCAGGAAGTTCTTAAAGATAAAAAATAATGTGTCCTTAATATTTTTTAAAGGAAACTGTCTCTACCTGTGAAGAGGCACTTTTAGTTTCCCACAGCACAGTTGGACAGAGAAAGGACCCGGGTCACTTATGGATTGCCTGAGAAGTGGGAAGGTTGTTCCTCTTGGCTGTTGTTCCTCCTCACGTAACACAGGGTAAATATCTTGATCCTACAACGTGACTTCTTTTGTAGAACCACAGACTCTTTTCAGAGCTGCCTGGGTGGGATGGAGCCAGTTCACAGGAGTTTGGAGGGAAGCTGAGACAATGAATCTGAGTGCGTTTCTTCTTTCCTGGTGTGGATGGGGCTCTGTTGCTCMCATCTCCCATGGGAGCAGTTCTTCACTAACACTTGTGTGTGCACATGCTCAGAGGAAGCCATCACTTATATTTCTGTTCCTGTGGCATGTGGCTGTGAAAGACTGGTTTTCTGGAACACAAGGAGCCACAGTTTTTAGGGGGAAAAAAGAACTGATTGTATTTAACAGATTTGCTCCATGACAGCCACTCTGAACTACTTTGCTTTTTTCACACTCCTGTGTGTATTTTTATGGAGTGGTAAAGTAACATTTGCAAATTGATTTCCCCATGAGAACAGTGTGATGTATCTCACAACACCTCTCTGCCTTTGGTTCCCTTTCAGGGAAAATGAAATAAAACTATTAAAATGTACATTGGTATCCTTCTTATAAAAGAGATTTAAAAGGAACTTGTGCTTGTTTCCTGAAGTCAATTTTTATAAAGATATATTTCTCCTTAGGGCACGTTCTGTGCGTGCCGCCAGAGAATGTTTGGGTGTTTCATGGGAGCCACCTGGACAGAAAGGGAGTCCTCTGCTGCTTAAAATGGGCTGAGCCATTGCAGTTTCCTTTTAAGAAAGGCACTTGCTGTTCCTTTGTGGAATCATTTGCTTTGACACTGTATCCAAACCTCCATAACTTGGAGTCCTTCCGCCTCTCACCGGTCTCAGGTTGTGCCTGAGAGAGGGCAGAGCCAGGGGGGAACCCCCATCCCGTGCAGACTCCTCTGAGCCATTCTCAATTTTTTGAGTGCCTAACTAACTATGAGAAGCAGAGTTTGAAGCCGGATTTTTGTATGTCTAATAAGGTATAAGCTSTTCCCACGCCATTGAGTCTCAGTGTCTTTCTTCCCTGGGGATTCTCTGGTCTATAAGAACATGTAACAAAAGGGGTGCCCTGACCCTGCTGCCATACAGTCCAGTAGGAGTTTTGTTCTGAGGCCTTTGCCTCTCAGCTTCCACTGAAAGGGCCAACAAGTTAAACCAAACTGTGCAGCTTTGAAAACCCACAAGAAGCACAAGGCACAAACCCAGGCATCCATACTTGGACAAAAGTGGATGCCAAATGTCTGGAAGCACCAAGGTGTGTTCAGGGTGTCAGGAGCAATCAGCACACTGAACTGAAGGCTGCTTAGCCTGGGCTCACAGAGGTGCTGCTGGGGTTTGTGTGTGCTCCAATGGGAGCTGGAATCCTGTGCCTCAGGGGGGCTTCAGCCAAGTCAGGTGCTAGATTTAAACAAGTCCATGAAAAATGAGGCTGACATTAGTACTGACACTGAACTGAAACATCTAAAGGTGTCTGTGTCATTATAAGTTCCAAAAGATGGATGGGTCAGTGCCATGTTCCTGCTGGAGCGTATCTGTGTTTTGGGTAAAAACAGCTTCGATTTGCAGTTATCAGTGCTTTTTCAAGAAGTGTGAGAAGGGAAGGATGGGGGGATAAGTGGCATTGTCTCTGTGTAAAGATTCACTTACCTGAGCTTCCCACAGCACATATGGACAGAAAAAAGGCTCTGTGTCCCTTACAGATTGCTTGGGAAACGGGAAGGTTGTTCCTCTTGGCTGAACTGGTTTTTCCTCCTTCATCTTCAGCTCGGATGCAGCCTGAGCTGGCTGGGCATGGTGCTGCTGCATGGCAGCTGGAGCTTGGGACCAGCCCGAGGGGCAGGACTGGCACGGGGCTGGTGTGGTTGTGCAGCAGCTATTGCCAGCACCCTCACGGTGTGCAGGGTGGTCTGGGCAAGAAATACTCTGACTGAAGGAATCCCTAGGAAGAGGCTGGAGAGGATCTGAGAGTGCACGAGGGAGAAGGTTTGAGGGACCTCAGCAAAGTGCTGCTGGTGCTCATGACTTCATTGCTTTTCTGCTTAACCACTGTCATCTTTCCTAATAAAATTCTGAATGCTCACTCTGTGGTGTGTCTTTATACAAGGATTGTGTTTCTTGCAGGAATTGTGCTGAAAAACCTCTGACCAGTCACAGCGATTGCTCAGGATGGAAACTGCTGGACTCTGTGAAGCAGTGTCTGAGGTCAGGTTTTGAGGTGCAGCACCACTTTGCTGTTGCGAAGAAACTAAACAGTCATAGAGGTGCCTGGCACCATGTTAGGAAACATAAACTAAGGAAAAGCAAAGGATGGGCTGTGGGGGACTGCACAGCCGAGGGCACATCCACTGCTGCCTTGGTGCCTGGCACACATATCCCGCTCAGGACTCTGCGGGGATGAACTGGCCACGTTCGCTCCCTGAGGGGAGCAGCGCAGCTCCGACCCCACGGACCGCGTTTGACCAGCGATCCGCCCAGCTCGTACCCTGCAATGAAACTTCATGCATATTCATCAGTATTGTTCTGTTTTTGAATGAACAAATAAACCCTAGTAAGGYAGCATCCCGCCTGGCTTCCCCGTCTTTACCCGGGCAGCGCCGGTACCGGCCCGGCCTCGAACGCGGCACTCCGGGCTCCACAGGGGCGCTCGGGCCCCCCTCCCGTCTAACGGTGCATGCTGGGGGCTGTAGTCCAGGGGTTGGCGGCTGCGAGGCCGGCGCTGCGGGCGCGATGCACGACGGGAGTTGTGGTCTGACGGCTGGACAGCAGGCGCGCCGGAAGGCGGGTGCGCGTGGCGGGGCACGCTGGGAGCTGTAGTCCAGGAGGGCAGGCGTGGGCCATGGCGGCGGCCGCGGCCCCGGCGGGTGGCGCGGGACGCTCGAAGGTGGCCCCGAGCGTGGATTTCGACCACAGCTGCTCGGACAGCGTCGAGTACCTCACCCTCAACTTCGGGCCCTTCGAGACCGTGCACCGCTGGCGCCGCCTCCCACCCTGCGACGAGTTCGTGGGGGCCCGGTGAGCTAGGGAGCGGACGGGATGGTTGGAGGGGGGCTCCCGGCGCCTCTGACCTGTCCGTGCCGCCCCCAGGCGCAGCAAACACACTGTGGTGGCTTATCGGGATGCGATCTACGTGTTCGGCGGGGACAACGGGTAAGGGGAGCCGGGAACGCCGGGGTTGAGGGGAGATGGGTGTGAGGGGAGGGGGGTGTGAGGGAAACAGGGTGTGAGGGGAGATGGGTGGAGATGTGAGGGCAACGGGGTGTGAGGGCAACGGGGTGTCAGGGGAGGGGAGATGGGCGTGAGGGGAGATGGGTATGCGGGGAGATGGGTATGAGGGGAAGGGGGTGTGAGGGGAACGGGGTGTGAGGGGAGGGGAGATGGGCGTGAGGGGAGATGGGTATGAGGGGAAGGGGGTGTGAGGGGGAGATGGATGTGAGGGGAACGGGGTGTGAGGGGAGGTGGGTGTGAGGGGAGCAGGGCTGAGGTCCGTGGCCACCCTTGTCCGACCCCCGGCCTGGCTCAGCCGCTTCTCTCGTCCCTCCCGCAGGAAGACGATGCTGAACGATCTGCTGCGCTTCGACGTGAAGGACTGCTCGTGGTGCAGGTGGGCAGCGCAGCCCCTCGCCATCCCTGGTCGCTGGCAGGCCTGGGACAGGCCGCGGCTTCCCTCAGCACCTGGGACTGGGTGTAGAAGCTTGTGGCATTCCCTGAGTACCCGAGAGGAAGTGTCACCTCCGCCCAGCACTACCACAGCTGCTCCCTGCCAGCCTGCTGTGTGCTGGGCTATCGGGCTTATCGATCCTATCCGAGGGGAGGCCGGGAAGCCCAGCGAGGGAGAGGACCAGGGTCACCTCTGTTCCTACAGCCTGTGGGAGGGCAGTGGGACAGGGTGTGCTGCGCCGCTTGGGCCAGGGAAGGTGCCATGGGTCCTCACACCTTTCTCGGCTCCTTTGCTCTGCAGTAGGCAGTCTGTCTTATCTCACCTGTGTCTCACTTTCCAGCTCTGCCAAATAGATTTCAGCAGCAGCATGTTTGTCACCGTTTATACTATATTGGTGTTCCATAAAATCTTGGYGCAATCAACTGTCCAAAACCAAGGAAACACTCGGGAACAAAAGAATAACTTCTAACAGTTGTTTCTTTTCTGAGTCTGCACAGTAGCTCTGAGTGCCCAGAGCACAACCAGAGTGTTTGACTGCTGCTGTTGTAACCCGTGCAGGGCTTTCACGACGGGGACGCCGCCGGCACCACGGTACCACCACTCCGCCGTGGTCTACGGGAGCAGCATGTTCGTTTTTGGTAAGGCAGCAGCAGGTTGTACTGCAGGTGGTGGATGTGCTGCTGTATTGGTTTGGAAAAAGGGTGAGAGATCTTTAAGAAGTGTCAAAGATCTCATTCAGTAGCAAATCCAGTATTTTTCATGACTATGATTTCAACTTTAGTTTGGAAAGATGGCGCTGTTTTGTTTAAAGACAACTTGAAGCTCATTATCATAATGATTCTTTATGAGAAGGAGTGAAAGAGAAGTCTCCTTCTGTAGTAGTCCATTAGCCAAACATTTTATGCAATCTAAAATTTCTCCTAATGAAACACTTAGGAGTGTGTGTGCTCCATTGCCTGTGAGTCTAATGGAATTCTTGTTGTCCAGGTGGTTACACTGGAGATATCTATTCCAATTCTAACCTGAAGAATAAAAATGACCTCTTTGAGTATAAGTTTGCAACTGGGCAGTGGACAGAGTGGAAGACTGAGGGAAGGTAAGAGCTGGAATCATTGTCTCATGCTTTGGGGGAGTGAGAGTAGCTTGGCATCATTTCACATGGCACAGTCAGACCTAGTTACAGTACTGATGTTAGGGCTGCTGCATGACTGCTGCTCTGCTTTCTCAATTAACTTKTTTTGTTCTACAGGAGTTTTTTTAGAAGGCCTCCATTCCAGAATGCACTATAATGGAAACTTGTCCAAAATCCCCTCTTCAAGTTTCAGGTCCATGACAGAAGGAATGAGAGCAAACGGAGCTGGGTTGTTTTTTTTTTCTGAATTGTTTCAGTTTTAAGGATAGCTTGTAAATTGTGGATCCCTTATGAAGAAAAGGGCTCCTAAGATTCAGTGTTCAAGGAAAATCAAAATCACTAACACATTCCTAAAGTTGACTCTGTGCACATTTCAGAATGCTGTTTCTGACAGTGATTGTGATCCAATTCTTAGTGGTTTTTACAAAGGCCTGAACAGGATAAGGGGGAATGGCCTCATACTGGCAGAGCAGGGGTAGATGAGGTATTGGGAGGGAAGTCTTGGCTGTGTGGTTGGTGAAGCCCTGGCACAGGTTGCCCGGGGCAGCTGTGGCTGCCCCATCCCTGGAATTGTCCAAGGCCAGGTTGGATGGGGCTTGGAGCAACCTGGGCAAGTGGAATGTGTCTCTGCCATGGCAGGAAGTGGGGCTGGATGGGCTTTAAGGTCTCTTTCTGCCCCAAACATTTCTGTGTTTACCACTCCCCAGTAAGGGTTGTGTGGTGTCTTTACCCACAGGCCTATAYTCGGCTGAAGCTTCTGGAATGCTGGTTTCAGTGGGGAGAGGGAAGGGAACATTTGTTACTGTGATCTGTGGAGAGGGGTGAGGAATGTCCCATCCATTCTTGTGTTACTGTTGCTCACCTCTGATGAGCACATTATATTTCAGAACAGAGACCATATTAGTAATTTCTCTTTCTGGTTAATTCTGGTAACTTGGGACATTTTGGGGCGCAATTCTTACKCAGTTTACAAACTCACATTTTGCTTGTTGTTCCCCAGAGCTAGTGTTCACTCTTCACAATGATCTCAGACAAACCAACAGATGCCTTGTGGCATCACAGGTTTGCAACCTGGCTGATTTAGTTAAAACAACAAAGATTGTGGAAGAGGAATCATAGGTTTGATCTTTTGTTGTGGGCGCTATGTCTTGGGAACAACCCTGAATGATCCCAAATGAGCATCCTGAGCTTTGTCCTGGTCTCGTTTCTGTGTTTCTCCTTCTTAGTCTGTGGGAACACCTGTGGGATGGTTATAGCCAGAGCTGATTGCCACTTTGCTTTACCAGTGGTGCTTTATTTAACTACTTTATGCAAAATACTCTGAGAGTATTTGGGTCCTGACAAGGAATTAGTTGGGATTTTTTTTCTTTTTTTTTTTTTTTCCCTGTCTGCATTAAGGCAGTTTCTCTCCATTGAAGACAGCAGAGTGCAAAACTAATGCATGCCTTCAGAGGCTCACTCAGTGTTTGGAGGGCACATAGCAGAAACAATTTTGTGTAGGGGACTTTCTTCTTCTTACATGTGCATTTTAGCTCCTAGGTCCTTCTGCAGCCCCTCTGCAGCTGCAGAGGGGAGATTGTTGTGTGCATTTTCTTCCTTGCAGGTTGCCAGTGGCCAGGTCAGCTCATGGTGCAACAGTGTACAGTGACAAGCTGTGGATCTTTGCTGGATACGATGGCAACGCACGGTATGGGGCACTATTACCCTCTCCTTGGCTGCTTTTGTGAAATCCCAGCACCTCAATTTCCACCTTTGTAGAGACATTTCCATATTCCAAGAGATTTAAACACTCAACTGGAGCTTTGCAAACCCAGTCTGTTTTTGAGCGTTGCACTTTTGCAGTTCACTGGTTCATGTTCACATGAGTGTGTGCTTAAAGCCTAAAGATCTGGTTACTCAGAGAGGCTGTGGATGTGTAATTTGACAGCATGCTTGGTTGTAAGGCTGCAAATGATCTTTGGAATTTGGCAAATGCACATTTCTTGAAAGATCCCCAGCACAGGCCAGCTGATGTTGCTGAATGCTTAGAGAGCAAAGCCTGGATTTGCTATGGAATCATCTGACAGAACTAAGAGCAACGTGTCAGTTTTTTCTCAGAAATCTCTGGAAATATGTAATATTTAGGTTGAAGGGAGGTGGGATTTCGTATGGGGAAAGACTGTAAAGGRGTGGTACTGAGATGTGAGAGGGAGCCTGGTGCTTTGTCTCACAGTGGCTCCTTGCATTTGCTGTTGGTCTGTCAGGGAACAGTCAATTCTGGACATGCCATTTTTTTCTGTCATGATGAACTTGAGGAGTAATTTATATTGATATACAGTATTTGCATCATAAGAGAACACAGAGATTTTTCACAAATGAGGAGCTGGGGAGGCCTCCTCTTTTGAGAAGAATCTTCAGAAACAGCTGAAGCTTTGTGTCCAGCTCCACAAAGTCTCCAGGAGAACTGCTGATAATCGARAATTCAGATGGGATGTCTTTGTTATTTCTGGAGGAGGAATTGGTATAAGATGCATGACTGTGGGATTGTTCAGTGCCAGCTTAGGGAGTCCCCCCGGGCCTTGGGTAGCTGTAAGGAAGGAGTGGGTGAGAGGAGCTGTCTAATTTATGTTAAATATGTTGAATAACTTAAAAAAAATGCCTTTTTATGGAACTCAAGCCTCCAGGCAGATTTGAACAAAGGAAACATCTGTAGTTACTGTGAGTAACTTGTTCTGGGAACAGCACAGTCAGACATGTGTCAGGTTACCTGCTTCATCCTCCTTTCTGTATTTAAGGAAGGATTCAGCCATGTAAATAATTGTTGTGGTCAGTCTCAGTAGTTAACAGGGATGAGCAGAAGGAGCAGGGTAAAAAGGGGTATTCTGTAAAAATCCTGAAGATTAAATAGCTCAAATCCTTAAGCTCCAGACTGTAGCTGTTAACTGCAGTGTACTTGTAACTAGAAAGATGCTGAAGCAGGCTGGGGTGGGGCTGTAAGATTTAGGTATAGGACAAAGGGATTCTAATAATTGTTTTTCTGTCAGTGGAAGTAGGAGATTCTTCCTGTGCAGGTGGAATGTTGATGAAATAGGATTTCTGCTCTTTCAACACTGTTACAAAAAATGGATTGTTTCAAATCAAGCATTTTTTGTGTTATGGCACAGATTAAATGACATGTGGACAATAGGCCTGCAGGACAGAGAGCTGACCTGCTGGGAAGAGGTAAGAAGCTTTAATTTCAACTAACGCATAAAATTCTCTTTTTTTGTTTTAATGCACAATTATTTAAAATTTCCCATGCTAGACTGCACTGCTCTTTCTCCAGAATGTGTTTTTCATCCACAGTGAAAAGAAGCAGTTCAAATTTGATTTGGTTTGGGTATTTGGAAAACCAAGTGTGTATGAAAGGGTGATTTTTTTGCTTGTGAATCTATGAACTGCGCTTGGACTTCCCACGGGAGATTTGCTGTGCTGGGACTGCATTCCCACTCTGACCGCTGCATTCCCACCCAGACCACTGACACAGACTGGGAGCTTTGTTGGCCAGCTGACCAACGTCCTGATCCTTGCAGTACTGGGAGCTTTCAAAACATGGCCTCCCAATCTTTTTATCCAGGGAAAATCAGACATGTAAGCACAGCAGGAGTTGATTACCTGTTGATTACCAGCTTTACAGGGCCAGGCTATGTGCTCGCCCTGGCTGCACTTGTGTCCCGTGGCCCTGCAGCATCYTCAGCATGTGGAGTTGTGCACTGTAACAATACATTTCTGATTCTGAACTTAATTACATTTCAGATTGAGCAAAGTGGCGAAATTCCTCCTTCCTGTTGTAATTTTCCCGTGGCGGTTTGCAAAGACAAGATGTTTGTTTTCTCTGGCCAGAGTGGAGCAAAGATTACCAATAATCTCTTCCAGTTTGAATTCAAGGAAAAGATGTAAGTGTAGACAGTTAAGTCGTGCAAAATCCACATAATCCTTTAGTGCCTGAGTTGCGAAATGTAATACTTAAGGGCACTGAGGGAGAACGCCGTGTCTCCTGGTGATGAAGTGTAGGAGTGACGGGGGTAGGACTGTCAGGACGGACGGAGACAAGAGATCTCTGCAGCCAGGGCTGGGAACTTGTCGTTTATTGCGAAGGGCCTGGGTGCAGGGCCCTGCTGGGAGCTGCCAGCCACAGCTGGAGCGGGCCCAAGAGAAGAATGGGGTAGAGAGGATGAGAGAGAGAGAGTAAAAGGGTAAGGAGTAAAAGTGTAAGAGCGTAGAAGGGTAAGAGAGTGAGGTTCCCGTTACAATACAATAAATGTTCTGTGTTGAATATTCTAATTCTCACTAACCAATCTAGTACAAGATACAAATTCTATAGCATTTACATACAGCCTATAAGAATCATTACATTACCATACTGTGTTGCATTTTAAACCCTACAAACTCCTCTTTGGGCCCCTTCTGCCAGGCTGGTAGGGTCTCCTCTGACCCTTGGAGCTGTCTGCAAGCAGAGGGTGTTGTTCCATCAAAAGGGGATTACCTTCAGCTGGCCACACCATTGTTTTCCAGTTGTTCAGTAACTGAGGGATCTCAAAGCTTGCTTTTGTTTCAATCTCACTTATAGTTTCYATATYCTCMAAATCTTTTGCCAGGCAATCATATTTATAAGGCCTTCCTGTCTCATCTTCCCCAACAACGAAGCATAGAGTTAGAAAATCTAAAAGCATTTTGTAAAAAAGTCCTCTGTTTGCTGTTTGCTGTCCCAGCTGGACCCGGATCCCCACGGAGCACCTGCTGCGGGGCTCGCCGCCGCCTCCCCAGCGGCGATACGGGCACACCATGGTGGCCTTCGACCGGCACCTCTACGTGTTCGGCGGCGCTGCCGACAACACGCTGCCCAACGAGCTGCACTGCTACGACGTGGACTCCCAGACCTGGGAGGTCATCCAGCCCAGCCCAGACAGTGAGGTAAAACCTTCACCTTGTGGTTTTTCCTTTATGCTCCCTCTTTTTTAACTCATCTTTGCCATGGACACTTTTTGACAAGAGCGTTGGCTTTTAGCTGAATAGTAACAACTTCCCACTGATGGTTAATCAGTTCAAATATTGTGGGTAGCAGTCCTTAAAAATTAGTCAGTGTTGACACATCTAAAAYTTCACTTAACACATTTTAAAGAAATACCATGAAACACTTTGATGTGCGCTTCAATCATTTGTTCAGTCAAAAGCTGAACAATTAATTCAGTGTGTACCAGTGGTTCTTTGGTTGGCTGTGTGATCCTCTTGAGGCAGAATTCAAAACTACACAAGGTTTGTTTGAAGGACACTGTAATGCCCATGTGCATAAAATCTTRTAAATTCTGATTATACATAGAGGTGTGACTGGCAAATAGTAATATGGAGGCTCAGGAAGGGCTGTTTTAGCATACTTTCATTAATAAGAGATACAAATTTTAAAATGTCTGTYTTTACATGGACATCAAAAGGCTGTGGACCACCAAGTGCCAAGGAAACGCTCCAAATGAGACACTATTTAAAAGAATGATATGTTCATTTTTCTATCTGTTTCTTTTGCTCCTTGCTACTCATGCAAGGCAGTGATTGTGTGATTAAATGTCTGGTTTTTTCTCAAAGCACACTCACAGATCCCGTCTGTGATCACCTTGGATTCCAGGTGGAAGTGCCAAGGGCTCGCCTGGTTTCAGTGCATATTTCAGGTCATGTAAGTGAGGGTCATTTCATCCCAGAAGGCACAAGCAGTTGTTCCCTGAAGCCCATACCAGTGTGTGTAATTCCTGGCTTTGGAATAGCAGCATTCTTTGTGTTTATTAATGTGAATAGATTTTACCTTAAGCCATGTTAAGATACTGCAGCTGATGTCACAGTGGGTGTAGGGTATGAGCTGCTCTGCAGGAGGAGATGCTCTGTGTGTGTGTGTGTGTGTGCTGTGCGCACAACTGCACAGCCTGAGGCTACACCTCAGACAGCTGAGTGTTGCAGGCATTGGGATCAGGTGCAGAGTTACTGATTGAGCCTGCACAGGTGTGACAGGGCTCACCCCCAGAGCTGTGTGGGGTGTTTGGTGTGTTTGTGTTTGCAGACACAGCATTGGATGAGCTGGAGAATCCCAYACACACAGAGCTCAAAATTAACCGTGCACATGAGCCTCCTTGGGAACTGTTATTTGACCAAAGTGTTTCACAGCAGCCTATTTAATGCTTTACGAAGCTGATTTATTGTCACACGAAATTAATAAAGCTGCTTCTTCAACTTATTAAAGCCACAGTTGTCTTCAGGACTGTAGAACCTGTTCTGTTCCTGCCACTGTTACCATTTGACATGTGAGGCTTCAGCAGGCATTGGTTCTTTGGGACACAGTTGCTTGTTGCTACCAGGAGCAGAACTGTTCCTGGCAGTGTTGTAAACCAGCATTATTCCCTGAGCTATCCCCTGCTAAATTTCATTTCAGATTTCAAAGCTCTTTTCTTCATCTGTCTGTAATCCCAGGTTAGTTGCCCATGTTGCCTGTGTTGTGTTTTGCAGTTTCTTTCTCTGGTACAGCATCTAGAAACTGATTTGGTAGAAATGGGAGGTGAAACTAGTGGTGTTGAAACACATGATAGTGAATTTTCCTAWAAGACTGACTAACTGCAGACTTTTGGTGTTTCAAGTAAGTTTTAAATTGTTTTGTGTCTTTTGGAATCATAACTAGGTAATTTCTCAGAATAATTTTCCTAAAGTTTCCATGAGCTTTTGGCAAAGGCTTCTAAAGGTAGCAGTGAATCTCTAATACCATCCTGTTCCCTGGACACTCTGAACTTGGATTTTCCTTTTTTATCCATCTCTGCGAACAGAATTACTCATGTTAATTTGAAACAAAATAGAAGTCAATAAGTGCAACGCTGTCTCAGCACTTGAGGGTTTCTGCTGTGGGTGAAGTGATAATGACCTCTGTTATTGTGCAGCAGAATGACCTACCTTGACTTTTACAGTTGGGTTTTTTCCTTTCCAATTGATGGATAGTAGGATTTACCTTCTGCTTGCTCAGTATTATGTGGTATGATCTTAGAAGTGCTGCATTATAACACTGCTTGACTGCACTGTGGTGAGGTTACTTTCTTACTTATGGTCATGCGATGCATATCCTTAATTCTTTCTTCTTTTGCATGTTTAGCATGGAATGAGTAGAGCCTCTGGAGTCCAAAATAGTGTTTGGTGCTGATTAAGCTATAAATTCAGTGGTGATTTTTACAGTGCTTGGTAAAAGAGATTACAGAAGAGATTCATTATACTGAAGGAGAGTCATTACTACCATTCCAGTCTTGTTCTCTGGTCTTAGGCTGCCCTGAGGAGCTTCTCAAGGTGATCAGGGAGTGATTTGGACTTTTCAGATCTGTTTGTGCCAGTAGCAGGAATAGGTGTCAGGTGGAACTTGTATGTCCTCTGCCACCCTGCTATGGCTGACACAGAAGGTGATAAGTCACACAAGGCTGAAGAATCTCACGGTTGTTACCTGGAAAAGGTGGCACAGTTTGGGCATTAATTACAGCAAAGTGGAGTGAGTACTAGGAGGATCCTAGAGGCACCTCTTGAGCACAGACAGCAATTGTGTGTCAGGTGCTGCAGGTGCCCTGGGACAGTCTGGCATGTTCTGCATTTTGAGTAAACAGGTAGAACAAATCTGGGAATAGATCTGGCAATGGACTTGTTGTAGTCCTCTGCCCAGGGCACTCAGAATTCTTGGTAGTGCCTCGCTGTGGGATAGAGGATGGGAAATGGCTTATTGAGTAGAAGAGTGCAAACTGAGATGGAACAGGTCAGTACTTCAAAAATAAACCAGGAGCTGCCATTTTATGCTTTAGGATGTCTCCAGAATGAATAACAAGACATCCTTGCTGAGCTACACAATTGCAGTCTGCAGCTCCTCAAACCTATATATAATACATGTACATATGTATTGTGCAGAGCACACAGAGCTRTTCCCCATCCTTGCTGTGAGATGATCTTCACAGCTGCAGGTTCTCCTTTTCTAAAGCAGCCAYAGGAATATCTGGTCTGAGTCCTTGCCTGCCTGCGTACACTGCCAAAGCTTCCTGCATGCTGGATTTTCTTTATATACGGCTACTGAAGGATTTCAAAAACAAGAAATAGATTTTTTTGTTTCCTCGAGTTTTTCTATTAAACTCAAAATATCTTTTCCTTTCTGAAGAAGGTTGGAGCAGCATAAGAAATCAGCAGTCAGTAAGAGGAAAAGTGCCCCATGTTGCACAGTTGACAAACACGTGTGCACGTGGCAGTCATGGCTTGTGCTACAGAGAGGAGCGTTCTGCTGGGAATGACAGGAGCTCTGGGTCTGGCAGGGAGCACAGCCCACAGAATCCAAGGTGATGTTTGGAGCAGCCACTGCCTCATAGAGGCAGGATGTTATGTCAGGAAGAAGAAAATTCTCCCTCCTCACAGTTGCCATCATCTCCCTGTGGCTGCAGGGACTGGCAAGTCATCCATCTCCTGAAGTTATGAGGGAAATCTCCAAAACTTGTTCTGGGAAACATTTCAGTCTCACAATTAGGGCTTTCAAAGCCAAGAGCAGTAAAAATCTCCAATTTTCAAAGCTCTTAGTTTTTCTTTTAATAAGCCAAAAGGGAGGTTAATGTGCTGGTAACCTTCTTGGGCTTGCTTGGAAGCTCAGTTTTGGAGGTTTTTCAGACAGATTACACTGACGTGGTTTGTGGGCAGCTGAGGAAGATTAAAAGGACTTAGTCATCCTCCTGGGGATGAGTCTGCCCCATTCCCCTGTGCAGAGATTAGTTACACCGCCTAAGGTACCTTCAGGCAAGAGAAACATGTTACTGTGTGCACAATGCCCCCAATTCCTGCAGTGAGCCCCTTAACAAGATCTGCCTCACACGTGGGCAGGGTGGTTATCAAGGTATCATGTTCTGCTGGGAGAGATAAAACTGAGCATTTTACAATCCAGAGGGAAGACTGATACTTTTGGTGTGTGTAAATAATGTGCTGTGCTCAGGCTTGCATCCTTTTTTAAAAACCTTTTTTAAAAATGTAGGAGCTTCATACCAGTGCCCTTTGCAGGTCTGTGCTCAGTGAACTGGAGAGAGACATCTTGAAAATGTTTGTATTTATAAGAATCTGCTCATCAGAGTACCTGTMGATAATACTGTTGTACAGCTCCACTTCTGTTTGTCAATTCTATGTTCATATCCTTTCTGAGGGGTGTTCGTTATTGCATCCTTTTACAGTATTCTCCCAGAGAAAGCAAAATGCAAATGATGTGGATGATAGGCAGGAGGAATATTTCTGTAACTCACTCACTGCTAAGGAATTGTAAGAACACAGATCTAACGTGACCTGCATTAAGGTGGTATAAAATTGAGTGGCAGAAGGAGTTGAAATATGCTTTTTGATTGAGGAGCAGTTACTCTGGACACACTTATGCCACCGACCTTGAAAGACAACAGAAAATCACAGCTTTCCTCCAATATTTACTAATTGTCCAGAATTTTGCCAATTGCTGATTAAAATAACAGTCCACTCAGGGATTTTGATTTCTTCTTAAGGTGGATGCAAACAGTCTATGTTTCACTTGRGCTGTAGGATACATTTATGAACAGAGTGTGTGGTCTGGGCTTCATGGTTTCCCTTACAGCATCCCTGGAAACAATCGCTTAAATTCCCAGTTCCTGTGGGGAGCTGAGAGAGCCCCTGGTGGTCTGAAATGGCTGGAAGTGCTGTGATGTTCTTCATTCTAGAAGCTGACACAGTGTAGTGCCATTAAGTAACATAAATACATGATCCTTGTGTTTATTAGATAGATCTTCCAGTATAATATCTCCCCACGTCGTGTTTGCAAACCAGGGAGGTTGTTCAGAGAAGAATGATTGAAGATGGGAAGCCCAGTGACCAACTATGAAGTCTGTTTCAGGTGTAGGAAATAAAATCTTCCCTGGCTTACCTGGGGAACAGAGAGTTTTTAATCTATCAGTGAAAGATAAAACAAGATCCAGCCACTTCAATTTGAAACTAGAAATTGAAATCCAGACTGAAAAAGAAAGGAAAACAAATGTTTACAAATTGTAAAGAATGAGAGTAATTATTTACTGGAACATTTTGTCTGTTTTTTTTTTTTTTTTTGTTAAGTCTTCATTACACTTAAACCAGGATTTTCAATTTTTAAAAAAGAATGTTTTCCTGAAAACAAGTCTAAATTTCAGTACTCTTCACAGAAGTTTGGTAGGTTGGTGTATTCAGGAAGTCAAATTAAGATCCCAAAAGTACTATTATGGCTATTGGATTTTTGAATGCACACCACATGCCAAAGAGAAGCAAATGGTTGGTCACTGAATTTCTGTCAGCTGTTGTCAGATTTCAATATATGATCTTTTGTGATGTGTTCATTGGATTTGGCTGGAGTTTGGCTTGTTCTTCAAAGTGCCTCATCCCCTCTGATGGATTATACATTAACATTGCTCTTTAAATTTGCAACTGATATGTACTAAAACAATTTTAAAGGGAATAACATTTACTATTATTACAGCTGTAAATAAATTACAGACAGCCTCATACCCTGACCTTTGTGGTTATGCTGCCACGTGTTTGGATGTCATTTTTAATAGATTTACCTTCCTGTTTCCATTCTGTGCTCTCCAGTGAATGCCAAATGGAAAGAGCTCATCCTCAGTGTGGAGCACAATTGCAAAGGATGTCTCTGTTGCATCCCCTGTCACTTATCATAACCACAGCTGATAATTCTACAAGCTTTTGTTATTATGACTTTTCTTCTGTATATGGTGATTTAACCC
This sequence comes from Cardinalis cardinalis, assembly GCA_014549065.1. Taxonomy (NCBI): domain Eukaryota; kingdom Metazoa; phylum Chordata; class Aves; order Passeriformes; family Cardinalidae; genus Cardinalis; species Cardinalis cardinalis. The sequence continues at coordinate 350,851 of JACDOX010000294.1, forward strand.
AGAACTCCCCACTGTGCTTGGCTGATCCCCCAGGGGGGCAGCAGGGCAGGGGGGGATTCTGCCCCTGTGCCCTGCTCAGGTGAGACCCCACCTGCAGAGCTACCYCAGCCCTGGGGCCCAGCACAGGAAGGGCCTGGAGCTGCTGGAGTGAGCCCAGAGGAAGCCACAGAGCTGCTCTGAGGCCTGRAGCCCCTYTGGGAGAGCTGGGGATGTTCATCCTGGAGAAGAGAAGGCTCTGGGAAGAACTTAGAGCCCCTCCCAGTGCCTAAAGAAGCTCCAAGAGAGCTGGAGAGGGACTTCGGACCAAAGGCCTGGAGGAACAGGACAAGGAGGGAATGGTTTCCCATTGCCAGAGGGCAGAGTTAGATGGGATATTGGGAAGGAATTTTTGGCTGTGGTGTGGTGAGGCCCTGGCACAGGGTGCCCAGAGCAGCTGTGGCTGCCCCATCCCTGGGAGTGTCCAAGGTCAGGTTGGATAGGGCTTAGAGTAACCTGGTCTAGTGGAAGGTGTCCCTGCCATGCAGGGATTGGAACAAGATGAGCTTTAAGGTCCCTTCCCATCCAAACCATCCTGTGATTCTGTACTTYATGCTAAGTTGTAGGTTTCTTTCTGTCTTCTTTCTTCAATCCCTCACAGTCTCCTTCTGTATTAATGGCTCCATATTAGGAAGTGGTGCTTACAGAGGTGATCCTCTGCTTTTCATCGTTGTTAAGCTGCAATAGATCCATTTATGTTGACAATGTAGTTATGGCAATCTCAATAAATAAACTGCAGACAAAATATTTTTGGCTTTCTGACATTAGTGTAGTGTTGAAGATTTCATGAGATGTCTTGAGAAGTCTACTAGAGGAAATCTCTAAGAACAGGCTGGAATTTTTTCTCTCAGAAACAGAATAAGTATTGTTGACCCYGTGTGGGGCAAAGGGATGGAAATAGCCTTTGAAGAGGTTCATTCTGTGTGTCTGTGATGGAGCTTTTATTCCCTGTTTTCTTGTCTGTACCATCAGAGAGGAAAAGTAAAAGCTAAGTTTCCATCTTGGATGTAAATTAAATTTCTGTTGTAACAAGAGCCCAGCTGAGCTCTCAGCCCTGCAACATGTTAAACAACAAGAGGAAGTCTTAGAATCATAAAAGCAGGTGGATTGGAAGGACTTCCAAGGTTTAGAATCCAACCTTATGCTCAGGTTTGTCCATTCCATTCCATTCCATTCCATTCCATTCCATTCCATTCCATTCCATTCCATTCCATTCCATTCCATTCCATTCATCTCCAGGGTTAGAGATCCAGCAGCTTCTCCTGGCTTCCCACTATCATGGGAAGCCATCTCCTAGTGTTTGTCCACTATCATGATCAAAGACATTTTCCTCTCACACTAAGAAAGACTTTCGTGTGCTAACTTGAGTCTGCTGGCTCCTCTCTTCCCACCGGGAACTCTCTGAAGAGCAGCTCTGACTTCCCTGCAGGAAGGTGCCTCCTTTGCCTTCTCTCCTTTCGTGCATCCTGTGCTCCAGCCCTTGATMACAACCTTGATATTGGTGTCCCTCCTCTGGACTTATGTAGGTCAAGGCCTTTCTGTACTGGGGATCCCAGAGTGCTTCAGCTGGGGACTTAAAAAGGGTGAGTAGAGGAGGACAAGTCCCATCCCCGAGCCTGCTGGAACAGCTGAGGGGCTGCAGGCTGTGCTACCAGAGGATGCTGCTGAACCCTCTGCAGCTCCCTGTCCACCACATCTGTGTTCTGGACAGCCAGTCCCCAGCCTGTATCATTGCAAGGAATGACTATCCTGGGGACAGGACTTGGCAAAACTTCCTGAGGCGCCCATCTGCCCATTTTCCAGCCTGGCTAAGTCCTTTAGAATATCAGCCTCCAGCATTTCAACTCTTCCAGACAATTGCTATGAAACATAGACTTGCTGAGAATGCAGTGCCCTCCTATAACCCATGAAGCGTTTTGAAGGGAGTGATCAGGTTAGTCAGGAAAAATTTGCCCTTGGTAAATCCTTGCTGACTGGTACCAGTCACCTCTTTCATATGGTACGAGTAGCTTCCAAGAAGATTTTCTGTATAACTTTCTTGGGACAGCAGTGCAGTTGCCTGGCTGATGGTTAGCTGTGTTCCCAAAGCTCATACCAGGTCAGATTTTTTAAATTAATAGGTACTTTTTGGGTTATAAACAGCACTTTGGTTACTCTTGGATACCTACAGTGATAAACTGGATGACTCTGTTGCCATAATCTGAAAGGAATGACAGCCTAAGGAAAGGCCCAATAAAGGAACAACAGCCTATGGAAAGGCTCAGTAAAATCCTTCAGCATTTGCCTGCTTCTCTTCATTTGCATGTCTTGAAGTTCACTCTAACATGTGTCTGTTCCAATTTTGTCTGAAAGCAGAGATTGTCTGCACCCAGCATGGGAAAACATTTTAAATCCTTAAACCTCCTTGAACCTAAAGACTATCCAAAGCTSTATCTGTCCATCTGTTTGAGTTTGATGCTGTTGCCTGGTGTAACAGTGTGGAAACATCTCAGGTATCAACAGCTCCCAGTCTCCCAGTAGTGACAGCTCATTTGGACCTYTTGTAGCTTATGGTTTTCTTCCAGTTTCAGAGAAAAATAGATATTTCTTTTACCTCTTAGTTTATGTTGGTTCACCATGTTGGTTTGTTGATGGCTTTAGGTCTTCTTAYTTAATTTTGGCTTTGTGCTTTTAATGATACTGAAGGATAGAGAGGCTCATTGATGTTCCTGGGTTGTGAAAGAAGTCTGAGCACATCATTACTGGCTTTTGAGTTCAGTGCAACAATTTCCTTCCATAATACCTGCTCATTCACAGCTGAGTGTAAGGAAAATTAACATTTACACAGTTATAAATCTATTCTGTAAAAGTAAGAAGGCTTTTGAGGAGCTGAGAGTAAGAAAGGAGAACCTTTAAACAGCTGCAGAGGATTTGATTTTAGCAATGTCCTAGTATTGCCCATAATGTTGAAATTTCTATCACAAAAAGCACTGAAGCATATTAAAGTGTTCTGAGAAAGGAATCAGAGAAGATAAGCACTGCAACAGCACAAGTAGTCACAGCCTGCAATAATAGCATAGTTAATGCATTCCTCACAGCCAAGAGAGTGAATCTCACTACAAGGAGRTGAATTTTTGTCCCTGACCCAGTTCTGCTGGCCGTCCAGAAGAGCTGGGCAAGCCATGGCTCTGTGTGGGCTGCCAGCCTGCCAGCTGAGAAAGGGCTTTACTTCATCCTCTTCCAGTGTGTCAGTCAGCTTTGCCATAAAACACAGGTTGTCACTTTGGGGTGATCCATCTGGCCTGTTTTTTCAAGACAAAATGTGGGAAGGCTGTCTCAGACTTGGAATAGCTGATGGGTATTCCCTCTTCACCATCTTAGCTTGTGATCTGTGTTTTGCCTGCTTGCAGTGAGCAAACCCTCAGCTTCTCATCCTCATCCCTGGAAGTGTCCATGGCCAGGCTGGAGCAACCTGGGCTAGTGGAAAGTGTCTCTGTTTATGACAGAGGGTGGAACAAGGTGAGCTTTAAGGTCCCTCCCAACCTGAACCAGTCTCACATTCTGTGATTTGTAAAGAACCACTGGGAGGAAGAGGGCAGACAAAACTCAACTAGTGCAAAAGATTTCGTTGCTGTGTGTCTCTGTCATTGCACAAACCTTGAGAAAACCACACAGCTAAAATGTTAATGATTCAATCACAGTGATGGGCTCCAAGCAAGACCAGAGAGCTTTCTCTGGACTGACCCTGAATGTTCTGGATACACAGGGATGATCTTCTGGAGCTTCAGCTTCAGGGGACTGCTGCTCCATGTCCAGTCTCTCATGCTTTCCGTTTATACTTTTACACACTTTTGTTTTTAAACCTTATAACCAGGTGTCCTACCCAGCAGTGGCTGAGAGGGTATCTGCCCCAGAGCAAGCTCCCACTGTGCCCTTGAGAGAATGGGGTTTAAAAAAATCTTGGGATGTATTTGGTTGAGATTTCAGCATAGCAACAGTAAAACAAAGACCTGCAGCAGACTCAGAGGTAAATAAAGAAACATTTGAAAGTGAAAAATACTTTAAAAATGGAAATTAAACTTATTATAGGAGAGAGAAATTCCACTTTCATATATGCCTTTYCTTCTCCACTCCTTTTTTTCTCCCCTTGCAATTTCTCATGAGCTATTTAACTTAAGCTGTAATCCAAGAACCATTTAAGCCTTGGCTCTGCATGTGCAAGTTCTAAATTGCACAGAGCAGGCTACTATTGACCCCTGAGTGGAAATGATTCATTTTACTTATTTYGCTATTTAATTTTACTTTACATTGCTTCAACTTAAGTTATTAAGGACTTCAAGCTAAGCTGAATATATTCCTGGTGAGATTAAAATTTAAATCAATGAGTTTATGAATGGGTTTGCCCAGGTATTACTGAGTTTATTTTAAAGTATATGTGCTCAGGCCCAGAGGTGATGTTCAGGGCTGTAATCTCACCTATTTGAATGATTGCTGGGTGCTCTGGCACAGGGAGAGGCAACTTTAATGCACAGCTTTGGGAGTCAAATTAGAAGCCTGATGAGCAGCACAGGRCAAACTCCATTTGTGCTGTCTGGACGGGCTACAGTGTGAGTCTGAGCATAAGAAATGAGAGGAAAGAAAGACTTGTGAAATATTTTTATTTTGAAAATGATGGCTTGAGTCATGCCTGCAGTATGGAAGGCTGTACTGAAAGGGAAGCAAAGGTGACCAATGAGCTCTGCTTTTGAAAGCAAAGATTCCAGCTTGTGAAGATCTTCAGATGCAAATCTCATTAACCTTAAATAGAGAAACCACTCCAGCAGATGAAACAGGGTGATGTAGCTCAGAGAGGGGTGCCAGCCCCCATCACTGGAAGTGTCAGGATTGAATCCGGAATTTCTTCTGTCAGGCACTGCTAATAAAGTAAGGAGATCACATGGATGGAGAGAAAAGTACAGGATCTAGAGCTGACAAATACATTCAGATTGGCAGTGCCTCTTTGTGATTTTTAGCATTCCTGTGTGTAACAGGAATGAGAAAGACAAATCCCTTTGGATTCACACAGGACCATCTGGAATTGTGCCAGCAGATGAAATTGGAATCATAGGATTACAGAACTGGTAGTGTTGGAAAGGACCTTCAAGATAATCAAGTCCAGTCATCCATCCAGCACTGCCACATTCACCTCTAATCCCTATCCCCAAGTGCCATGTACCTTTTGAACACTTCCAGGGATGGTAACTCTGTCRCTGCCCTGAGCAGCCTGTGCCAATGTTTACRACCCCTTTAAGGAGAAAATGTTTCCTAATATCCAACCTAAACCTCCCTGCTACAATTTGAGCCRTTTCCTCTCAGCCTTTCCGGCCATCCTGGCTGGCAAAAGTAGATGGTACTTTGTAGCTGTTTCTTATCAATTTGGCCTGGGGTGAGTGTGTTCAGCAGCTGGATTTGGCAGCCTGGGAGATCTCCCAGTGAAAAATTCARGGGCAGGTTTGGGTGTCTGGTATTGGTGGACGAGGAATGTGAGGACCAGAATGTCTCAACAGCTGTTTGTGCTCCTGAGCTCTGTTAACCTTTCTTTCCTCCTGAATATTTTCTTGAGGGCCCAGATTTCCTTCCTTGCACTGGAACAGAGTTGCTGTGGCCAAATCCTTGGTCCCGGGAGGGCCAAGCATTGTTCCCCATGTGGGTGGCACCAAAATGTCACTTGCAGCGTTGTCATCTCCACATGGGGGTTTGTGCTGGCCTGAATTCTGTTCTGATTCAGTAAAACAAACACCCTGAAACTCTCAGCTGCACAATGTTTTGAGAACTGGACATGGCCTTTTCTGTTCCAGGCTGTCATTCCATGTTTTACATTTCTGTCTTTAAAAATGTGGTCTGTGTATTTAGAAAGTAAAGTTATTTGATTACTTAAGTTATTAGTAACTGCAGAGCTCTGGTTCCTTGGCCAGTACCAACCATTACAAAAGAAAAATCATCATTACAGCATTCCATAGAGATTGTTGGAGTTGAATATGATGTGACTGGCAAGTACATCTTACTTGGCTAAATATTCAAGTGGTTCATGTTTGCTTTCTGGCACCAGTTGTTTCAAAGCTGTAAGGCTTTTTGATTGAAAAAAAAAAAGTGGTTGTTAAATTCAATGGCAGTTTAAAAAAATCAAATACTAGAGAATTTTGAGAATTATTTTTATTAAAAGCAAGACTAAAATATTATTTATTTAGAAAAAGTGGAAAATTACCTGAATAAGTCTAAAGCAGGTGGACTGCATTTGAGCTCTGCTAGAACAGTTCCTTTGGTTCGGTTTTGGTTGCAGTTAGTTGTGAGAAAGATGTTACAGTACAGCTAACAGCAGCCTGCCTACCTGTGTGGGAATGGGTCTTGGCAAGCTGACTTGTTACTTTGGGATGAGGTTGGAGCTCCAGTTGATGAGGGTGACAGATGTATTTTTAACCCATTATAGTATGGTTGATTATTTCAATCACTAGATCTTATTTAGGTAATGAGATTACTGCTAGGAACAAGCAGAGGCCATAGAAAATAGATTATATTTGACAGTAATCTCATCCTCTTTCAGAGAGGTATGGAGCTGGGTCCAGGCAGGAATGTACTAACAGATCAGTGTTATTCCATAACCCATCACAGTATTTATTAGAGCTAACTCTGAAGTTTCCTCAATAAAGTATCCATGAAACATGCTGGATACAGAAGGCATCTTGTTTATCCAGAGAAATCCAGAGGGTTTGTTAAACTGGCACAGGCAAACGTGCCTTTTCAGGTGAGCAACCTGTGGTTTGTACATCTGAGAAAAATACCCATGTCCTAGTTACTGACTGGGGGATTGTCTCCTTAAAAGCCGTAGTTTGAGGAGAAGAACAAGTCATGGAAAGTGTGGTGAGTAACAGGCTAAATGAGGCTGTTGTGTGATACTGTGGTGAGAGGGGTGAATTGGTGGGAATGAGAACTGCCAGTCAGCATGCTTTCCTGGAAAATCTGCCTCTCCAGATAAACATAATCTTGTTTCATGTTTGACTTTACTTGAGTGGTGTCTATAAATATGTACAAGAAGCCAAGATTTCTTATACCAGAGGGCTTTTTATTTTGTAGGCAAAGATTTAATGAGATTTACTGCCTGGAAGACGAAAAGCCTGATCAAACTAGAGGAAAAAAAAGAAGTTTCTCTCACCACTTGAAGGCTTTCTGTGGGCTCTCAGTGAGATATGCTGATGTGTTCACACACCTTTGTGTAGCCTCAGAAGAAATGAGTAAAAATCCTGCAGTCTGTGCTCTGCAGGAGGGTCATGGTGGCTTTGGCTTGTAGTGACTCTTCAAAAATCACCCGATGCTGCAGCTCCAAGGTGGGGTGTGTTGCAGGGATAGTGTGATCCCTCAGCCCTATAAATAGCTGCAGTGTGGGGGGCTTTTCTTTCTGTGGAGCTGGCAGGATGGAGACCATGAGCTGTGGCTCTGAGGTGCCAGCTCTGCCAACAGCTCCAGCCTTGGGCTCCTGTTCAGCACTGGGCATTCCTGGGGCCTTAGCCAGATGGTTCAGCCCTTCAAGCTGTGAGGGRGGGGTGGGCGCTCACAGGCCTGGGGCTCAGTCCTGCTGAGGTAGATGATCATTCACCTTTCAAGTTCCTGACAGCATTTGGAATAAGCTGACACCATTTGGAATAAGCGCAGTGCTTACATTTGCAGAATCTGCTTATTTCTAGAAGTATGTGTGGGGTTTATGTGGAAAATGACATTGGCTTTAATTTTGTAAATGATACATTTTGTAACTGCCCTGATGGGTAGAGCTGTGTAGGTACCACTATGGTTAGAAGGTGCAGTGAATGGGTGTTCTTAAATGTGACTGGACAATATGTTCTAGACATGCTAGGAAACAATCCTGAGGTACAGCAAATGTCAGTCATAGGATGCAAGTGTGTGAGTGTGTGAGTGCTTGTGCAAACATCTGTGTGAGTGTGTGTCTGCGTGTGTGTGGGGGTGTGAATGTGTGTGTGTTTGAGTGAGTGTGTGTGTTTGAGTGTGTTTCTGTGTGTGAGTGTGCTTCTGTGTGTGCATGCATATGAGTGTGTGTGTGAGTGTGTGTGAACATGCATATCAGTGTGTGTGTGTGAGAGTGTGTGTGTGAGTGTGTGTGAGAGGGTTTCTGAGTGTGTGTGTGAGTGAGAGAGAGAGTGTATTTGAGTGTATGTGTCTGAGTGTGTGAGTATCTGTGCAAGTGTGTGTGTGTGCGAGAGGGTTTCTGACTGCGTGTGTGTGTGTGTGTGTGAGTGAGAGAGAGAGTGTACTTGAGTGTATGTGTCTGAGTGTGTGAGTGTCTGTGCGAGTGTGTGCGTGTGTGTGCGTGCGTGTGTCTCTGTGTGTGTGTCCGTGTCTGTGTGTCTGTGTGACCCCGGGCTGCATTGGTTGGTCAGAGCTCAGTCCTCGTAATGCAGAGGTTGCAGGTTCAGTCCCCAGTCACTTAACAGTTGGACTCAATGATCCCTGTGTGTTCCTTCCAATTCAGATTTTCTGTGATTTTCCCTTTTCACGGTTGATCTGTTAATAGCAGATCCTTTTTCTTGGCAGAAGAATAGGCTTTTTTTTAGTACCTTGCCTTTTTTGTCCTTTTCTTTCTGTTTATTCCCTATTTTCTTTCCCCAGTTACCCAGTGGGAGGCTCTTCCATGCAGCAGCAGTTATCTCGGATGCTATGTACATCTTTGGTGGCACAGTGGACAATAACATCAGAAGTGGAGAGATGTACAGGTTCCAGGTAATCTGCTGATAAACATACTCACCTCCACACCAATTCCACATGAGTCCTGTTTGTGGAGTGTCTGGTTTAGCTCACCATGAGCTCCACAGCATTTAGTCCATGTCCTTCTTGCAGGCAGCCTCTGTATTTCAGGTTCAGCTTTCAAAGGTCAGTGTCCATCTTTAAAATCTTTTGAGAAATGTTGTTTGGACAGACATTTTGGTAAGGTCAAGCCCTGTAGTGCCTTCTGAAGTCCTACAGAGATCATGRCAATTTTGACAAATCATTGGAAAGTGTAGCAGATGGGATTTGCTATATTATTTCATTAAAATTGGCTGTTCCTCTTCATGTGCTGTCCTGCTCAGGGCTCTGGGGCACAGTATTTTGTATTGTGGTTTTATCTCCATGCAGCTCTCCCACTCCCATCTGACATAGCTATGGGAATTGAAATTTTTAAATTCAGGATACTCACACTAGATAAAATCCCACATACAAGTCAAGTCTATTTTTATGGCATGGCACCCTCAGACAAGCCCTGGGAGCAGGTGAGACTCCAAGCCTCCGAATCCTCATATCTGGAAGTTGTGATGAGACACAGTTCTTCTGTGTTACACTGTGTTATCTGTCCTTAACCTCACCATGGGGGAAGCCCTTGCATGTGTTTGGTTTGCTTGTGACATTCTGCTTTTTGTGCTCCACTGAGGCTGAGTTAGTAACAAAATCCAGTGACAGTAGATGTAACCTTGGCACTTTTGCTTATAGAATCATAGACTCAGGAATATCCTGAGCTGGAAGGACCCACAAGGACCATCCAGTCCAACCCCTGCCCTGCACAGACACCCCAACAATCCCACCTTGTGCATCTCTGGCAGCGCTGTCCAAACACTCCTGGAGCTTTGGCAGCCTCAGGGCTGTGCCTGTTCCCTGGGGAGCCTGGGCAGTGCCAGCACCCTCTGGGGGAAGAACCTTTCCTGAGATCCAGCCTAAATCTCCTCTGACACAGCTCCAGCCCTTCCTTGGGTCCTGTCCCTGCTCACATTGAGCAGAGATTGGAGCTGTCTCTCCACTGCCCCTTGTGAGGAAGCTGCAGACCCTGAGGGGATCTGACCTCAGGCTCCTCTGCTTCAAAGTGATGTGAGATTTGAAGTTTATATAGCCACTGAAATTAATTCTGTCTTCTGTGGGGTTTTATTTTTTTAGTTTTCTTGTTACCCTAAATGCACTCTCCATGAAGACTATGGAAGGCTGTGGGAAAACAGACAGTTCAGTGACTTGGAGTTTGTTTTGGGAGAGGTGAGTAGAATTTATTGGAGAGGTGCCAATGGGGGTGTTACTGTATGTRTGGTGTGTTTGCTGGGAAAAAGCAAATTGTGCAGTGGTTGTGCCAGAAACCCTGGGAATGAATCACTGGTGAACTGTCTGCCTGGTTTAGTAAGTTTCAGTGATCCAGATAAATTTTTAAAGCTGCAGTGGTGGAGAACCTTTTAAACTGAGAAGATCTGTGGGTCACTGACTTAACCTGAATTTATCGAGGCGTGTTATACAGAGTTGCAATATGAAAATTTACCTATGACCTCTGTACTCCCAGGTCCCAGTTGCCTCCTAGGAAGGCAGGTCAGTGTTTTGCAAACCCATTATCATTTCAATAGCCATTTTTAATTACTGAAATAAAAGAGAATGAGAAAAAGCAGTACAAGGGAATGGTTCTCTAGTAATGCAAACAGTTAAAACATTTAACAGAGAACAGATTTTCTGAAGATAAACATGAGAAATTTGAATTTACCTGCATTCCCTTTGCAAAAAGGAAAAGTCAGAAAAAGCTTTTCAAAGCTCAGAAAACAGATCCTCAACRACAGGTGAATAAATTATGGCAAACAATAGCAAAAACCATACTGTTATTTTGAAAAGGGAAAACTAAACAGGAAATCAGATGCAAGAATAAAAAGCACTGTATGTGACACAGCAGCTTCCACGCAGTGAATGTGACCCAGGCTCTTTCCCAAATGGTGTTTGCCATTAGCCTTTGGGGAAATAGGTGTTGAATTTCATCTGTATGTGCAGAGCAGATAGATGTAAGGCAGCCTTTAACTTGAAATGTATCATATCCTGGGGTTCAGCCCAGGTTTCTGTGACTTCTGCCATGTGTGATTTGGGGATGGAAGCTGAATGTGATTCCTGCCTTTGCCTTTGGCAGAAGGAGGAGCGAGTCCGAGGGCACACTGCCATCGTCACCGCTCGCTGCAAGTGGCTGAAAAAGAAAATCATGCAGGCCAGGGAGAGGGTGAAGCAGGTGAGTGTTTCGGAAAAGTAGCCTTGTAGCAAGGTAAGGCTTATTCTGCCCAGCTTTGGGAATAAGGTTGTCAGGAGAAAGGTAATATCTGTTGAGACAGGTGGAGGACAGGAGCAGTGTCTGATGCTAAGGTGCTCTTGAGCAAGTAAAATAAAGAAGATCATTAGTATTAACTAAGGCTACTGGATGTGTATCAGGAGTGTAACATGGAGGAGCCAGAGTTAATCCAGTTATCTGGATTTGACAGTATGGTTCTTGGAAGCTCTTGTAGCTGTGTGAGGTCTAATCTTGTGGAATGCCCCAGAGAGGTGTGTGTACCCTTCTCTGTGGGGGTGGTAGAGCTGTGTCATGGGGATGGCCCACAAGATCAGACAGATTAGAGGGAAGAAAGGCAATGCTAAGGGTTTCAGCTGCCTCTGTTCCCTTAACCTTTGTGGTTTTTTACTTTTTCCAGAGGTGAAAGTCTGGTGCCTTCTAATAATTGTCTAATAATTTTGACTACTTCCAGCTTTTCAGCAGCAACATTTAATGGCTTTTGGGGAGGTAGTAGCACACAGTCTRCAGTAAGATGTGGATGCCTCACTGCCCCCCAGTTAATTGTTTTGCCACTGGAAAGGCTGTGGGAAAAGGCTGTCAAAGTGAAACTTGAAGTAACAGCATGCTTAAAATACTTTTGTGCAGCACTTTGTGCTCTGCCTTTGCAAGGCAGGGTTTGTGGAATCTACTCCCACCTGTCCCTCCTTCACAGAGTGAGGCTGTCCCTGCTGTGGGCAGAAATATGAGTTCAGTGCAGCTCATTCCTCCCTTGCTCTGATGTCCTGCTTCTGATCTGTATCCAGGATTTTACTTGTGTTCTCATCCTTGTGTGTCCCAGGATATGGAACAGTAAGTCTAAGACATGAATTCTTTGTTATCTTCAAGATAATCCTGAAGCTAAAGAGATCCTGAGTCTTGAAGAATGTGGAGTAAGGAGAAGGATCCTCTGGTTTGTTGGTAACTTGTGTGAACTGGCACAGGCTTGTGCCATGTTTGGGTGGTTTTTCTGTTTCATTAGAAATCAAAGCAAGACATTGAAGAGGAGGGACACAGCACATGCCAGAAGGATGGGATTGGTGGGAATGTGAAGCTGTGCCGACTGCAGCCGCTGCTGGAAGTGCCCATCCGAGAGGCCGAGGCGCAGCCCTTTGAGGTGCTCATGCAGTTCCTGTACACAGATAAGATAAAGTATCCCCGCAAAGGTAGGGAGGAGGGGGAGCTAACACTGCCACTAGGGAGGGGAGGGGGCAAACATGTTCAGAAACAGCAGGATCCAGCATTTGCAGGTGGTCAGTCCTGTGCTGAGCACTTCATTACTAACCTGAGATTAAACAAAAAGCAGATTTTTATCAGAGAGCACTAATTATGCTCTTTTTTTCCCCTAATTCCCCTAATTCTTTTCAAATATCAAGGAAGAACAAGTTCTTGATCATTCCAAAAGGTGTAAAAARCCCCAAACAAACAAAAATATTGTGGTATTTTGAACATCACAGCATCCTGCTTGGGAGGACCATGTATCTTATCCTGGCTTGGCTTATTTCCTTTTTCTGATATTGTTTTGATCCATTTTAGACTGAGCCCACACAGAAAGGTGTGCAAGCCAGTATTTATCACCTGTTAAAAATCCAATCTGAAGGAATGCCTCAAGAAAAGAAAAATCCTTTTGGTGCATTCATTGAAGTTCTAGGAGTTAAAAACACTTGTGGGTGAGGAATTAACAGCCAGAGGTCTTGTAGCTTCCACACAGGGAATCCAGCTCCTGGCTGCGTGGGTGGTGAGGGCTGTGGGGCAGTGGGAGGGGGGCTGGATACAACTGCRTACAGCAAGGAACTCCAGCTGCTGGGGCTGGGGAAGCTGCAGCCATGGGGCCTGGTGAAGTACAGAGAGATACAGCTGTTCTAGCACTGAACTTTGCTTCAGCTTCACTCCAAGAGCTTTGCTTTCTGCAAAGATAATTCTCAGGAAAAAAGTGATGCATGTCCATTTGTGCCAAGGCTTTCCCTGTGAGGAGGCCTGTCTGAGAATGATCCCACTGACTGGGGGTGAGGGAACTGCTCCTGGATTCTGCTGACATTGCCAGATCCTGCTCCCAGCCATTCACTGATCCTCAGAACCCTCACCTTGGGACAGGCTCAGGCCAAGGGAAGGCTTGGAGCCCTGAGCTCTTCCCATTGTTACAGGCTTCCCAGGCAGCCTGCCCCTCTTCTCCAGCCCATGGGGGGTTCTCCCTGGTGTTCCCCCTTCTGCTGGGATCCTCCATGGGCCCTGCCCTGCCCATTTGTATTCCTAGTAGCTCCTCTCAGCTCAGAGAGCAGCACCCTGGGGAGCCATCCAGAGGCTGAGCTAATGGAATTGGGCATGCTCATCAAATGGGATTTTCCAGTTAGACACAGGGAAGGCACGTGACATGTGATGAGAGGGCTTTTCTCTATTAAAAAGTAGTTAGAGCAGATGGGCAGAGATCTCCTGTGAGGAAAGCAAAGGCCATGGGGGATTATTCCTTGAGTTGGTGTCCCAGTAGCCCCATTGCAGTGCCTATAAGGGTCTCCTCTGCCCTCTCTCACTTTAGCCCCTGTAGACCAGGTCTGTGCAGGCTGAAGCACGGAATGAAAGCACAGAGTACCCTCTTCAGAGTCTGTCAGAATCAGGGAGCTGATTGTTAATGCTGTGTAAAACCCAAGGACTCTGGCAGGGCTGTTGGCAGCTGGGCACTGTGAGTCATTGGGCTGCAAGCTCTGGGCCTTGACGGGGATTTTGGAGAATCACTTCACTTTCTTTGGAGGGTTTCAAAAACTTGTGATTCAGATTGTCACARAATCTTTGTCTTTTGCACGCTTCAATTTTGAACCTCCTCTTCTAGTATTGATTCAGACTTTATCTAACCAGGAATGGAATTCTTTTCTCTGTAAAAATACTCCAGCCACTGCCTGTTCTACTACTCCGATTGCTCCAGTGGATATAAAGAATACTTTCAGAAGGGTTCTTCTCTTTGCTCTGTGAGCTCTCCAGCAGTTTTCCCTCTTGCAATTTCAGGTCATGTGCAGGATGTGTTACTCATTATGGATGTGTACAAGCTGGCCTTAAACTTCAAGCTCTCTCGGCTGGAACAGCTCTGCCTTCAGTATATCGAAGCATCTGTAGATCTGCAGAATGTGCTCATTGTGTGTGAGAATGCTAACAAGCTTCAGCTGGATCAGCTAAAGGTAATCACATTCTGCATACAAAGTAACTGATAAGAAATTTTAAAAAAGAAAATTATGTAATTAACATTTGGCCAAAGGTATCAGCTTTTGCAAATTCATCATTAATTACAGTTGCTTGAGTATATTTAGCATGGGTTGTCCTACAGTGGCTTGTGATATTATGTAGGCTTTTTCAATACATGCTCAATATTTTAGCATATCTGCTTTGTAGAATGTCAAGGGCAGAGTGACTTTGGCTCTTCATCAGTTCTCTCTTGCTGCAGCAAGATGGAACCAGTGCATTTCCTGCTCTTGCTGTGTTATATATACTGACACAGCAGATAGGTTCTTCCTTTTTCTAGAATGAAAAACTAGACTCTGTTCTCAGGCCTTTGTGCTGAAAAACAAAATGTGCCAGTGATTCTGTCTCTGTGGTGGATGAGAGGTTTTGGGTGCTGGGTGACAATCAGGGTAGAGTTGACCCCTGGCTGCAGCCCAAGAGGTGCTGGCTGTGCTGACCCCAGAGTAGTGCCCAGAGCCAGCTCTGCTGAACCTGCAGGGAAGCAGCTCCTGCCCCCAGTCCCAGAGGCAGAGCAGGACTGTGCAGTGCTTGCTGAGGATGTTCAGCCTGTGCACACCAGTGACTGTATTGCTGGTGTCTGCAAGCACAGAGAGGCTGCAGAAAGCAGTGTGCACCAGCACTTCCTCAGGCACTGTGTGTGCTCTGGATTTGGGAGAGGAAATGCCTCCAGGAGGAAGCAGCAGGGCCAGCAGCAAGTGTGTGAATGCTGACACAGCCTTTGGTGCATGGCATTGTGGTGCCATCAGCTGCCCAGAGCTCAAGCATTGGTGGATCTGGTGACCCCACCTGCCCTGGCCACCTCTGGAGTGACAGAGGCTCTTGCACATGGCTCCAGTTGGGCAGGATCACCCTGAGCTGGCATCCTGTCTGCTCAGGTGCTCATTAGTC
This sequence comes from Cardinalis cardinalis, assembly GCA_014549065.1. NCBI lineage: Eukaryota > Metazoa > Chordata > Aves > Passeriformes > Cardinalidae > Cardinalis > Cardinalis cardinalis. Next base: position 366,092 of record JACDOX010000294.1, read on the forward strand.
CTCATGGGTGGGTCCTCTGTAGAAAGCTGTCCTTCCTGGAATCCCAGTCATGATTTAAAATGTTTCACAGGTGAGTCCTGACAGATACCTTTGGATCCCAGGTGGAATAAACTGCCAGAAACAGACAGTAGTAATGATTCTTTGGGTGAACTTGTACTCACCTTATGGTGAGCTGGTGTAGATKGTACTTACTGCTTATAAAAGTGGAATGAGGGGAAGCCTTGGTTCATACTGGGAAATAAAGTGCCCTTTTTTGGTCTCTAACTGTTTAGCATTAGGTCTGGTTCATTTATCACCTTTTCACCACACTGATTTCTGTAAAAAGTTTATTACACAAGAGCCTTCCGGAGCTCTTGAACTCTTTGCTGCTTTTATGGAAAAGGTTCAGGCAAAACCCACACAAGGAATCCTGTAAGCTCTTTGGACCCTTGATGGAGAGTGTCAAGAGTTAAGATCTCTTCACCCTTTTAATTAACTTTTGGTGTCTAATTATGTTAGAAGTTATTATGAGGTAGCAACCAATCTTCATTATCTCCGTGAAGTTTTCGGTATCTCCTGAGATTCCTGTTTTAGAAAGCTTTGGAGCAGCTCAATGGGCARTTAATCTCTTCCTTGTTAATATTTCTAGTCAAATTTTTCTAGATGCTTAGAATTGTCCTGAATTTCCTATTCAAGGAGGAGCCTAAAAGGTTGTTTAGGAAGGATGAGGATAATTCCAGCTGCAGGATCCATGTGGAGGTTCAAAGGAAAGGATGGTTGATGGCATATGTGACATGTAAGATTTATGGGATGCTCTAAGATGACTTCAAACAATAAACCATAAATTTCTTAATTAATATTGGTGTATTTTTAAGGAACATTGCCTGAACTTTGTGGTGAAGGAATCCCATTTTAATCAAGTCATAATGATGAAGGAGTTTGAGCATCTTTCTTCATCCCTCATTGTGGAGATTGTGCGGAGAAAGCAGCAGCCTCCTGTCCGAACCCACTCTGACCAGCCACTGGACATAGGTAACCTCCCTGCCTCATGGAGTCATTCTAGCTGCTGGTTTGGCTTTGCTCATGGCTTGTTTAGCCTGGGGAGGTGTGTGGGAAGCAGCACTCTGCAGCCCAGCAGTTCCCAGTTGGGATAACTGCTCAGGCTCTCTCCTGGGCTGAGATGGAGCACARCAGTTCTGTTACCAGTGAGGTTCAATCAGAACAGTGTCCCATCAATGTATATGAGATCATGTTCTTGCAATAAACCATCCTGATCCTGTTCAGAGACACGAGAGAAGGAGCAGAACGATGTAAAGAATGATCCAAAAAAAGGCACTGGACAGTCACTGTAAGTGGCTGTAGGGTGACAAAGCTGAGCAGGGAAACAGGCTGCTTGAAGGTGTTCACCAAGGAGGAGCAGGAGGAAGGAGGAGGATCTTGTGAATGAGGCACTGCTCTGTGTGCCTGTGTGAAAGGAACAGGAGATATGGAGGAGAAGAGAAAGATGTGATTTACAGTTTTATTGTGAAATTCATCAGGAGCTGATTTGGGACTAGTCTTACTCAACATTTTAACATCCTGACACACAACACAAGGAATGTAATAATGAAATTTTCTAAGGCCACAAAGTTCAGAGGCATTGGCAGTGTTAGTGTGGAGTGCTGCACAAAAATAATTGGGAAGTGAAAAGAAAGAGAAGGAAGCTTGTCCTGGAAGGTCAAGTAGAAAGACTTTGTGTGGCATTTGTCCCAGGGGAGTGAAGTGCCCTGGCTGGGAAGGTGGCACAGCCAGTTCTGTATCCAGAGTTAGAATGGTGTGAGAGACCCAAACATTAAAAACTGAAAGATGAACTTTGAAAATATGAGTGAGTTTGGAGCAGACTTGGATACTCTATTTCTCAGTTATGTATTTACAAAAGTTGATTAAAATATTGGATAAAAGAAGCCTTTGTTGCTGATTTGGGAAGATTTTTCATTAAGACACAATATGTTATATTCCTTGTGGTTAGAAATAGTGCAAAGGGAGGGAAAAAGTCAGCTTTCATATCTACAGAGAGCATCTGTCCATGTGGCCACAGCTGGAGTTTGCTGTCAGTGGCAGAAAGCAGAGCTGACAGGTTTGGTTCTGGGAGAGGCAGTAGGAAATCAGCTGTGGTGGGGAAGGATGAAGCTCATTTTGCTCCAAGATTGTGAGGAAGGACTTGACTCAAATTCACAGTGAGAGTCCCAGAGGAAAGAGGGGCTGGAGCTCTGGCTTGGCCATGTGTTAGTTGGATAGTACCTGGTCAGCTGGAACTATTATGTCTTTATTTCATTATGTTTAATTTCAGGAACATCTTTAATTCAGGACATGAAGGCTTACCTGGAAGGAGCTGGGACTGAATTCTGTGATATCATCCTGCTCCTGGACGGGCACCCACGGCCAGCCCACAAAGCCATCCTGGCAGCTCGCTCCAGGTGAGCCCTGCACCAGGAGTGTGTGTGAAGGACAGGGCAGGGCTGGGCAGCCTGTGCTCAGCTGGCTTGGTTCAGAAGACAGGGAGGAACTTAAATCTGCATGAAGTGTTAAGACGCAGCTTTGCTCAATGAGTGTAATAAGCTTTTAAGCAGCAGTGATTAATTTTCTTTTCCATTTGATACCCAGCAGGGAAAGATAGGAAGAAATTAGAACTGCTGAGATTCTGCAGAGGGTGTGTGAGAAGCTGCACTGCAAGACAAAGCATCTGTAAAACCACACGAAGGGAAAAAGGGTGGAAAACATGAGGTGGTTTCAGTGTAGTGGAAAGCAAGAGATGTCCATTGAGGTCAGAAGGAGCCTTCTGACAGAGAACAATTCATATTTTATCATGTGGAACTTTATTTTCTTTCTCACTTTCTGATACTTAAGACTGGTTATGAATAAACATAACAAAAAATGGTGCATGACAGAGACTAGAGTGTTCTCATGCTTTATGCAGAGAAAGGAGTCCGCCCTGCTGATGGTGGGACTGTTCTCCCTCCTCAGGGTRTGGGTGAAGTGGATTTGTCCTGCACTTGTGTGTTCTGTGGACCTGCACCTTATGTTCCACCAAACATTAATTGTTCACATAAAATTTCTATTTCAAATACCATCACAATTTTTCCCAGAAAAAAGCCCTAACAATATTCAGTATTAGTTACTGTGGTATTTTACCAGAAGCATTTCACAGCTCTTAAAACAGCCCTGATGATTGGCAGCCTGTAGATACCAAGGAAATTCGTAATGCTTTAAGCTCTCTGCTGGGTCTTATGCAAATTAGAGAARAAATCAAAGCACCATGTGTCCTAATTTTCAAGAAACAGACAAATTTCAGGTAGTTTTGATAGTAATTAGGGGGATTATATTTGGAGTTTCACTCACAGACATACATGAAAAAATAAATGAGCAGTGTTTTTGCCCAGGTTGTCACTTGTATTTGTTGCTTTGGAAGCTGCAGTTCTGAATAGCAGCCTTTGAACAATACTGGGTTAAACCATCTGTCTGCAGAATGTGTTATATCAGTTTTATTTCCCTTTGCAGTTACTTTGAAGCCATGTTCCGTTCATTCATGCCAGAAGATGGACAAGTGAACATTTCTATAGGTGAAATGGTTCCCAGCAAGCAAGCATTCGAGTCCATGCTTAGATACATCTATTATGGAGAAGTGAACATGCCTCCTGAGGACTCCCTGTATCCTTACATTCAAGGAGTTGGAGGATGTGTCTCAGTGCATGCCCAGCAGGTCACCTTCCTTTTTACTTTGCCTGGCACAGCCTGGGAGGGTCTGTTGGGGGGCACCAGCAGGCTCTGCACTCCCAGTCCTCACAGGGCTTTGTTTGCCATCACTGCTCTCACCTCCTCTTCCTGGTTTATTCCTCAATGGAGTGAACAGATACCTCTTTGCAGCTCCTTACTATTATGGCTTCTACAACAACAGGCTCCAGGCCTACTGTAAGCAGAACCTGGAAATGAATGTCACAGTGGAGAATGTGCTCCAGGTAATTGTCCCCAAGCACTTCAGTTAGTCACTTAGAGGAAAAGGGGGCTTAGAGGAAAAGGTCAAGTGGGTACCCCCAGTGCCAGGTCACTGAGAGTGCCCAGGCCCTTCCAGTGGCAGTGGCCCTGTGTGATGACATGTGTGGGAGCCCAGCCTTCAGCAGCATTGTTCCTTAGCTGTACTGTGTCACTTCTGTTCCTGTGCTGCAGGGTTCAGCAGGTGCTGCTCACCTGGCTCCTTCTGAGCTCTCATCCCCTGTTAGAGAACTGTGTCTCTGAAGGTCTTTTTAAGATGACCACATGCTCAGCACTTAACTGTAAACCCTTTTTGGCATTTGTTCCAGGGCAAATGGTGGTCTGCAGGTGACAGACTTTAGTCTTGTTTTATCAGTGATACTGACAGGGTTTTGCAGTGGAGTTTGAGCTAACAAAAGATATTTTGTGGTAAGAAAGCCAATGCAGGCTCCCAGGCAGGTAGCCTGAACCTCTGCAGCACAAGAGGGAAGTCCTGCTGATTAGTTCTTGAGGACTCCATACATTTTAAATCCAAGGCTTAATTTTGAATAGTTCAGAAAAGATTCAGTTTGTAATGCAAAGTGGATATGTTCCCTAGCTAAGAGGAGTTACCTGCTCTGGGTCAGGACTGTTTGTGCATCTGAGCTGTGCAGAAAGGAGATCACATTTTTGCTCCTGCTCTAGATATTAGAGGCAGCTGACAAGACCCAGGCCCTGGACATGAAGAGGCACTGCCTGCACATCATCGTTCACCAATTCACCAAGGTTGGTTGCATCTTTTCTGTGGCTTTTGAGAGCTGCTGTCCTCTGTCACTGCCCTGGTTAAAGACATGTTCATATAGAAATCAGTTTAATTCTTCCTCATGTGAGACAGCTGAGAGCTGGCTGCATGTTCCTGACACTCGCTGACAGGACTGCTAGGCACGTTTCTCACACCAAAGTAAATTAAAGACTAGAACAAGCTAGTCTAAAAATGTGAAGCCCTTCCAAGCAGAAGTTACCCAAAATTGCTTCCATTTCCAGTTGTTCCAACTGTTAATTTTGTGCCATGCAAAGCAGGGTACRCTTGTTGTATATTGAGGGCACAAATCTCTCCCTCACTAGCAGTTATCAGTGTGCTCCTCACACTCCCCTTGAAGTATTCTCTGTCATACATGTTTTGTTGTCATGTCCTCTAACACAAATTACCATGTCCTGGCTGGGCTCTCTGTGATTTCCATGTTCAACAGTTGGACTCTATGGTCTTAGAGGTCCTTTCCAATCTTAACCATTCTGTGGGTCTGTTTTGATGGGATTATGCATTCATGGCAGGAAAGGTCGAGAGCCCGATGTGCTGATACTCCTGTCTTCACTTGAGAGAATAAGGATATTGTCATTTAATTGTTCCTGTGAGATGTGATCCCTCTATGAGAGTTCCCCAGCATGTCATCAGTTCATTGCTCAGCTTATTAGCATTGCTGAAATAGGTAGATAAATCATAGGAATTGGGATTTCTGGATGCTACACACATACTGATAATAATTCCCTAGTTAATATTCAAGTAGCTAACTCTGCTTTGTATATTTAAACTCACAATCCTCCTGGGGAAGAAGAGCACTGCTATGTCCCATTAGTGTCTGGAGAGGAGACAGGATGGTGTTCAGGCTCTTCATTAAATGCCAAAGTTGCTGGAGCATGACGCATTTTACATTCAGAAATAACAGAAACTGCATAAAAAGCATTGAGAGTGGAGCCAGCATCCAGAAATCACTCCCAGAGGAGAGTCCACAGCGTGAGGTTGCAGCCCCTGCCTTCATTCATCCTTGTCTGTTTTCTTCTGGCCCCATGAGTCCTATGGACCAGCCCAGTTCAGCAGGGATGTGGAATGGTCCCACTGGGCCAGACAGGACATGTTCAGGACATCCCTGGGGTTGGGGTCTGCCTTGCAGCCACTGAGGGCTGAAATATCACAGTATCACTTCCCAGTGGAGCCACAGGAAGACAAAGAGGTGTGATTCTCCCCAGAACGTTCAGGGGGAAATGGACATTACAACTCTGGGAGGCAGCGGGGGGAGCTGGAGGGCGTTCCTCAGCTGTACTTCCTCACCAGGATGTGGGGAAATGTTTTATATTTAAACTGTTGACTGGTAGAACAGTGTTCATCAAAACGTGGCTGGAAGACTGTCAAGCAGATGTGCACGGAGAAATCTCAATTATGCAATGTTTTCCCTTGGCCTGAGAGGCCTCAGTGTGTGATTCTTGGCCTGGGCTGGGTGACTCAGAGTGGCTGGGCACAGACACTCTGCTTGCTCCTGGGCCAGCCACGGGCTCTGAGGGGGATTTGTTCTCAGGCACAAGCCCTGTGGGTCACTGGAGCTCAGGCAGGCTGGCTCCCTGGCTGTGGGATCTCCTGTTCTTCCAGTTACTTAATGCTGTTCTAGATTTGGATTGTTAAGGAGTTTTCCCCACAGCAGGAGCATTACTGAAGAGCTGTTCCCAGAGGTTCACTGCTTTGGGCARTGTGTTTTCAGGCTCTTGTGTGTCAGTGTTGTGCAAAAGCCCTAATAAACCTGCTGTTGTGCTGTGTTTGCAGTGACACCCTGATCTGTTCTGCAGTGTGTGCCTTGGTGGGGGCAGATCCCACCAGTGCTCAGGGGGTCTCTTTCCCTCCCAGTCCTGGCAGATCCTTAGACTGGGATAGTGCTGCAAGCACGTCCTGAGCTCTTCCTGAGAGTACCCTCAGCCATTTCCCTCCTGGCCTTCAAAGGTTGCTCAGGACATCTTTATTCTTTATGCCAGTGCAGCTCCCTGGAGCGAGGTGACAATGTCAGTTCAGGCAAGGAGGGTGAGTGTGGGGCACAGTCTGCCTGGAGCTGGCTGTGTGTTAGTGCCCTGGGCAGAGGGACTACTGGCTCCTTACCATGAGGCTGAGGAGAAGGAAGGAATGTGTAGAGCTCCTTTTTGCAAACAGTTGAGCTTCTGAACAGTCCAAAAGCATGAAGTTTGCTGTAGATTCCCATCTATCTGATGTGGTGGAGGTTTTTGTTGGCAAGTGCTCCAGTGACCTGCTTTGACTGCAGGAAGAATGCCAGCAGAACCAGCAATGGATACTGAGAAGAGCTTTTCCTCAGGAGCACAGCAGCAAAGGGATCAAGCCCTGAGTCACATTTTCAGTGCAAAACCACAGATCTCAGGCTGTGGTCAGCATAGCTCTTAGGAGAGTGCTCAGTGAGTGTCTTGTAGCAGTGGGGCTGTCAGTACCCACAGGGCAGCTCTGGGGGAGGTTCCTGCTGCTCCCCACTCCCAGCAGTCTGAATTTGGTTCTAAGCCCTGACTGCAGCCCTGTGGTCTGTTCCCTGCAGCCTAGCCCCACAGCTGGGATCTCTTGCACCATCTGTGCCCAGCTGGACTTGTTGTGGGGTGCCAAGGGTAAAAGGGTAATAATAACATGAGCTGTGATTTGGGGAGGGTTTTAATTTCTTCCTGTTTTTTCTGTTTTGTTTTCCTTGAAGGTCTCCAAGTTGCCAAATCTCCGCTCGCTCAGTCAGCTCCTCCTCCTTGACATCATAGATTCCTTAGCTACCCACATCTCAGACAAGCAGTGTGCAGAGCTGAGTGCAGACATATGACATGCCTTGGGAAACCACCTTCTCATTTGTTCCTGAAAAACACTGGCACTTTAGAGCTGGCTCTGGTTTACTGCTGTGTACGGAGCAGCTCGGGGTCTGCACATTACAGCAGCCCTGGAGGAGGAGCAGGGACAGCTGAGGTGCTCTCTGGATTTGCTGGGTTTGTACCTTTGTGCAGCGTTTGGACTTTGTTACATTTGTTACCCAAATGTAGACTTGAAATCATTGCAGGCCTGAATTAATTCCACATGGTTTGGGGAGTTACTAAGTTCATAATCAAGCCCATTATTACTTTCATACTGTAAAATCAAGCAGTCATGAGTAAGAGTCACTAATCCTTTGAAATACAATATTTAAAGAATACTATTTAAAGAGCTTGAGCTGACCCAGCCTGAGGGCTGTAAGGGGAAGTCAGAATGAAACAGGGAACAAGAGCACGTGGTGTTCACAGGGAAATTGGCCCTTGGAACAGAATGTAGTGACTTTTCAGAGACTCCATGGTGTGGATTAACAGATAAGCCCCTGTGCAGCTGCCTGGATTGGTGGGCTGTAGGAATCCAGACCTATACTCTGCAGCAGGTCAGACTGGAAGATTACAGCAGTCCTCTCTGACCATCAAATCCATTAATCCTGTCTTGCTAAGCCTTTCTAAATCTATTTATTAATAAAGAATTAACATCTTCTCCTGGCATTTCATGATTGACTTGGATTTCATTCTGGAAAAAAATTAAGCAAAAACCGTTCTGTGCTTGATGAAGGTCACATTGTTAAAAATAAGTGTGTTACATCTTGTTACTAATTTTATATTGAAGTGTCTCTGTGAGCCCTTGCCTTTGCAGGAAGGTGAATGAAGGCAGCCCCTGCAGGAGCAGCTGCTGTTCCCTCCCCTTGCAGCCCCCAGCTCTGTGCTGGATACTTCCCACCTATCCTCACAGCTGGATGGTGTTGGTAAAGTGTCTGGGGTGGAACTGTCCCCACCCTGCCCACAGCCCTTGGGGCTGCCCTGGGAGGGAGTGACAAGCTGGGAATCAAAACCTTGTCCTGCTCCAGCTGCAGGGGCTGCTCTCTGCTTGTCTGAAGCTGGAGTGGTGCAGGATCCCTGAGGAGACATGCAGCTCCCAACCCTCACACTCCCACCCGTGCAGCCATATTTTCATTCAGTGAAGTGTTCCTGGAGCAGCAGTTGTGAGCTCCTTATCAGCATCCCACAGCCTGGCACACCTGCACGTGCCAGGAGGATTGCAGTCTGGGCAATGGGAACACATCTCAGGTTTAATCCAAGGGAACTGCTCTAGGGACCACCCCTCTGTCTCCCTGGTGGCCTGCTCAGGTGAGCCAGACCAGAGGTGACAGGTGCTTCTGAGAGCCAAGGGCACCTTTTAATCCAGAGGGATTGTTTCCAGATGCCTCATAGATAGTGGAGTCCCTTACCAGAGGTCATGATAATTGTCCTGACAGGCTCTGTGCTCCCTGGGAAACCAGGCTGGCAGCTAGAGAAAGGTTCTACACTGCAACTTGTAACAACACTACAATCTATTTCCAGTAATGCTGATCCACTAGAGGACACCCATTGCCCAGGGAAGCCTYGTTCTCTCAGGCTGAACGTGCCCTACCCAGCCCTCTGCAAATCCTGAGCCCACTTGTGAGGAAATCCACAACCTCTGACCAGGCACTGTGGGGTCTTGGCTTTGGGGGGGCTTTGGGCTCAGTCACTGCTGTAGGGACCATAATGCTGAGTCAGATTTACTGTGAACACTTGTAGCCCATTGAGATTGGCCTCTGGGCTGCTGTTGTGCAAATGCCAGGACCATGCACCTCTCTGAGAGGACACCCTGAGTTTCCTAGGAGATCACAGGATGGGAGGTGTTGTAGGGGCCACACACACAGACTGTGGGGTACCCATGAGCTTCCCTGGGCAGTTAGGTGCACCTGTTATCACCACCTTGTTATCAGTATGGCCAGCAGGCTCTCAGGTTACTGATGCTCCTGCAGCCTTGGGCAGTTCTGTACTGGAATTTTGTGCAGTCGTATCCCTGCATTTGATAAAGAATAAAGAACACAGTGGCTGTCTAGCTTTGTCTTATTCCTACAGTCTCTGCCATATGCAGGCCCCACTGGCTTTTTAAAGCCCTTGGGGAGTGCTGGTGGGAGAGCAGGAGCACCCCTTTCCTCCAACCCAGTGTGAGCCCGTGTGGTGGCAAAAAGCACGGCAGAGAAGCAATCCCAAACTCCTCTGGAGCAGCAGCTCAGGGCACTGGAGCCAGGAGCTCCCAGCTTTGCCACACTGCACCAGCTCCCCATGTCCCCATTGTCACACCTGTGGCAGCTGGGCAGGAGCCCAGCAAGGAGCAGTGTGGGTCAGGGCCAGGAGCTGCTGCAGCCCTGCAGGCACTAAGGGCAAGCCCATCCCTCCCGTGCCAGCACCAGGAGATGCCCGCAGCACCCACAGCAGGGCTGGCAACGGGGCAGGGAGTCATTCTAAGGTGGCCCGTGGCTCACTGGGAACAGGAAGAACACTGAGAAAAAAGGACACATTTTAATAAGGAAATGTGAGAGGGAGGCACTGAGGTCCTGCCAGCAGGAACACCGGCAGAGGGGCAGAGCCCGGGCTGCCTCAGGCCTCGGCCGCTGCCAAGCCCAGGATCTTCTTGACGTAGTTCTGCACGTTGACGTGGAGCTGCGGGGCCGTGGCAGAGAAGGTCTCCATGGCCAGGGCCCGCGTGGCCTCGGAGCCGCCCCACATGGCGCGGTACAGCGGCAGCGTGTACTTCTGCTTGCCCTGCGGGGACAGCGCAGTGACAGCCCCGGGCCCGCCCCGGCCGGCGGGGACACTCCCCGTTCCCCTGTCCCCTGTCCCTGCTCTTGGCGAGGCACAGAGCACACGGCAAATGGCACAGGGTGGGGAATGTTGCCGTGGGCAGCCCTTGGCACCGCAGCACCTGGAGAGGGGAGGGCATTGGAGAAGGAGCAGACCCTGAGAAGCTCATGAAGTTCAACAAGGCCAAGTGCAGGGTCCTGCACCTGKGTCAGGACAGGATGGATGGAGGGATGGAGAGCAGCCCTTCAGAGAAGGACTTGGGTGACAAATTGGGTGTGACCTGGCCAGGTGCTCTCCCAGCCTGGAAAGGCAGCTGTGTCCTGGGCTCATCCCCAGCAGCAAGTGAGGGGTAAATTCTGCCCTCTCATAACACCCCAACACTGGAGCACTGCATCCAGCTCTGGAGTCTCCAGCACAAGACACACATGGACAGAGCAGGTCCAGAGGAGTCCATGGAGCTGGAGCCCTTGTGCTCCGAGGGCTGGAGCTCATCTGCTCTGGGGCCAGGCTGGGAGAGCTGGGGGTGTTCACCTGGAGAAGAGAAGGCTCCAGGGAAACCTTAGAGCCCCTCCAGTGCCAAGAGAGCTGCAGAGGGACTTTGGAGTGACAGGACAAAGGGGAATGGCTTCCCACTGCCAGAGGGCAGGGTTAGATGGGATATTGGGAAGGAATTCCTCCCTGTGAGGGTGGTGGGGCCCTGGCACAGCTCTGGAAGTGTCCAAGGCCAGGCTGGATGGGGCTTCAAGCAACCTGGTCTAGTGGAAGGTGTCTCTGCCCATGGAGTGGGGTGGAATAAGATGAACATTAAGGTCCCTTCCAACCCAAACCATCATGTGGGACTGAAAAAGGTGAGAGCCAACCCCTGTCTCTCTAGCACTGAAAACCCTGTGCCCTTCTCTCCCCACTGGCATGCTGCTGGGCACTGCCACCAGAGCCCAGGGACAAACCTGGCTGTGCAGGAAGTCCTTGACTTTGCTGTACTCAGCCTCCAGGTTGTTCTTGAGGACAATCTGGCACCAGCGCAGCCGCAGCTCAGCGTTCTGGGCCTTGGAGATCTTGGGGTACATCTTGCTCAGCCTTTTCACATTTCCTGTGAGAGGGGAGCGATCACCATCCCGCAGGGAGCTCTACCCAGCTCCCAGTGAACCCTGTCAGTCCAGCCCAGCTGTGCTGCAAATTCTCTGGGATCCTCCCAGCCTCGGGTCGCCCTGGCCCCTGCCCAAGCGCCCCTCACCCCCAGCTCTGGAGCACCCCAGGCTCTTGCTGGCCCTGGGCAGGACGGTGCCCTTGTTGGGCCTCSCAGGCTGGGCAGCCCTGCAGGGCCATGTGCTGGGGCCTTGGGGTGCCAGCACAAAGTGGGGGGAGATTCCTCAGCAAAGAGGGCAAGGAGAGTTGCAGTGACATGGGGACACAGCCCAGCAGAGCCAGCCTGGGGACAGCAGGACTGCACATGTCCCCATAAATCCAGGGACAGGCTTCCCCTGGCTCTCCATCTTCCACCACACCAACCGAGGCTTCCCTGGAACCAGGACTCAGAGCAGCTGGAGAGGTGCTGATGGCCACACACTCGAGTGTCCCCTCAGTGTGCCCTCACATCCCCATGGCTGGACACATCACCCTGTGTCTCCTCTGGCACCAGAGCCCTGGGAGTGTCCTGGCACTCACCTTCAGGCAGGGGGGACTTCTGCAGGACCTGATCCAGGAAATAGACCAGCTGGTACGTCCTCCAGCCCATGATGTCCACGGCTTCAATGGCCTCCATGTTCAAGCTGTCGGCTGCCCAGAGCTCTGCCAGCTCCTCCGCCGGCCTCATCAGCTGCTGCCCCGGGGACAGGTCAGGCAGGTAGGGTGGCCAGCCCGGCGTGTTCAGCCAGCGGTCAAATTCAAACCCTGCAGCGAGGCAGGAGGGAGAGCTGGGAACAGAGCCCTGAGCCCCACACCAGCTGCTGCTGCCCAGAGCCCCCCACCTTCTCCCGGTGCCACCAAACCTGCCCGAGGACAGTGACCACCACAAACTAATGGGGTGAGGCCATCAGACACATGGGCTCAGGGTGTGCTTGTGGGTATCAGCCCCAGCACCACCAGTTCCAGCATGGAAAGCTCYTGCCAAGCCTGGATCTCCAGCAAGGCTGGGCCGAGCCCAGAGTACTGGCTGGGCCTGATCCCAGTGCTCACCCGACTCACCAGGCTGAGTCACAGACACCCCATGAAACAGCACCCAAGTGCACAGCAGAGCAGGGACTGGGTTTGAATGGAAAAAAAATCAGGCTGAGCTGGCACATGCCCAAGCCTGGSCCTGATCCCAGCTGGCCAGTGCCACCCGTGCCTGCTCCGACAGAGCCAGGCTGGCAGCAGCAGCATCTCCAGTAAAACACACAAACCAACATGCAAAGGCTCTGGGGSACATGGGCTGCTCTGACACCCACGGGAGCAGGGCTGAGAAGGGGCAGCTCCTGTTCCCTGGCCAGGATGGTGCTGTGCTGACCTGGGATGGAGTCCACGCCTTTCTCCTTCAGCTCTGGGAAGTACTCCAGGAAGAACCCGAGGGTGTCGTCTGCAGTGATGCTCTGGAACTTGAACCGGTTCACGTAGGCCTGTGGGGCAGACGGGGCTGATGCCAGACACTGCCACCCAGCAGTGCTGCCCAGGCCTCTGTGTGCTCCACCTCATGGGGGAACCCATTCCAGCCCCTGTTCCCTCCAGGAGCTCCCAGTCCCCTGCATCCCCAGGGATACCCCTCAGTATTCCCAGCACCTGCTGCAAGCACGAGGCGAGGCTCTGCCTTCATCTTATTCCCCTATCCGCATTCCCATTTCCCACCTCTTCCTCTTCTCCCCAGTCACCCTCTCAGCCTGTCCTTCCCAGGGTCCAGCTGTGCCCTGGCCTCCTGCCGTGGCATTTTGACTTTGCAGCTCACACTCACCTGGAGGAAGGCATCAAACTTGCTCTGGTTGCCCACAAGATGGGCCAAGTAGCTAACGAAGCAGAACCCCTTCTCATAGGGTGTTTCATTGTATGTGTCATCTGGATTGACACCTACAAAAAGGCAAAACCATCAGAAATCCTCTGCCCAGCTGCAAAACAACACAGCCCTCACAGGCACCAAGATTCCCCCATCAGTGCTGAGTGCAGCCTATCCCACCCCTCCTGCAGCCATCGTTTCTCCAGGTCCCACCATCCGTGCTGGTGCTACTGCCAGCCATGGAACAGCCCAGCTCCAAGTCCACCTGTCCTTGTCGCACTCCCCCAGAGCCCAGGGTCAGCCAGGGTCAGCCAGGGTCACCCAGGGACACCCAGGGACACCCAGGGACACCGACCTGGCTCGATCACCACCCGCAGCTTGTTGAGGGGATGGTCCTCCCCCGTGGCGTCCATGTGCTGGCGCAGGAGGGCCCTTCCCGTGGCAGCCTCCAGGCAGGTGTAGGGCAAACCTGGGCAGAGACAAGCGGAGGCATTCGGGGAGCCCGGCCAGACCCCTGCGCACTGCGGGCACAGCGGGCACTGCGGCGGGAGAGGAACAGCATCAGTGCACGAGCTGGGAGAGCAGGAAAGCAGGAACAGCATCAGTGCACGAGCTGGGAGAGCAGGAAAGCAGGAACAGCATCAGTGCACGAGCTGGGAGAGCAGGAAAGCCACACACGAGCAGCTGGGATGGCAGAGCTGCAGGGGGGCATGGGGCAACCCAGCCCCAGGCAGCAAGAGATTTTTCGAGCCACTTAAATTCATGTGGATACAGCAAATTGTGCTGGGAGAGAACGAGCTTCTGGACAGGACTGTGTGTCCAGAGGGGAGCTCAGGACAGCTGGTATCAGCTCCACATAGGAGCTGCAGGAGGATGAGGAAGGTGAGGCAAGGTGCCCACATTCCTGGCAGGGGTTGCAGGGAACTGTCCATCTCAGAGCAAAGGCTACCAGAAATCACAGACATTAAAGATCATCTTGTTCCACCCTCTGCCATGGGCAGGGACATCTTCCACTAGACCAGGTGGCTCCAAGCCCCTTCCAACCTGGCCTTGGACACTTCCAGGGATGGGGCAGCCAAAGCTTCTCCGGGCCACCTCTGCCAGTGTCTCCCCAAACTCCCAATATCTAATCTAAACCTACTCTTTTTCAGTTTACAGAACCCCACAGGGCCTTGCAGCTGCTGCCCTTCACCTGTTCTGAGATGCAGCGCAGGCTCCCTCCCCAGGGGCACTCGGAGGGATGCCCTGAGCTGTGGGGCAGACCCCAGACCCCCAGGCTCAGCACCCCCCAGGCAGGCAGGGCCACGCACCGTAGACCTCGGTGGAGATGCGCCTCTGGGCGTACATGGTGAAGCCCTCGTTGAGCCAGAACTCGCCCCACGTGGCGTTGGTGACCAAGTTGCCAAACCAGCTGTGGGAGATCTCGTGGATGATGACGTCCACCAAGGAGCGGTCCCCGGCCAGCAGGCACGGCGTGACGAAGGTGAGGCAGGGGTTCTCCATGCCACCAAAGGGGAAGGAGGGCGGCATGAACAGGATGTCGTACCTGCCGGGGAAGGCCGGGCTCAGACCCCGCTCCTCCTGAAGACGGGGCTGGGGACAGAAGGAAACTCTCCCCCTGTCCCTGAGGAACCAGATGCTTCAGGAATCTTCCAGCCATACCTGCCCCAAACATAAGGTCCAAAGAGTTTCTCTCCAACCACCAGGAACTCCTCAATCACCCCATCATACTCCTTCTTGGCAGCCTCGATCAGGCAGGGCTCGGCCCAGACACGGCTCCTGCCAAGTGCAGAGAAGAGGAAGTTTAACCATTAGGGGACTTTCACCTTGTTGCTTCATCAGACAGAAATTGCACAGGTTTATTCCAAAGAAAAATAAAACCCTGCTGATAAAGGCATCTAGAGAGGCCAATAGTGCAAATTGCTGTGATTTCTTTCCTTGKCTGAATGTCAAAGGGCTTTTATATGGCTGCAGTGGCAGCCAAGAACTCAAGAAAGCACCAGCCTCTGAGGAAATGTGGAATCTTCCATGCATGGGACCCACTGCCCTCATTCATGTGCAGGGACCCTCCTGAAGGTGAGGGGACACAGCATCAAGGCTCCTTTTCACGCTCCAGTTTGAGGAGGACCCTCATCCCATCTGGTGACACAGACAGGGACTGACTGTGCCATGTTTATGGCCAGTGTCTGCTCTCCAGAGCCCCGTGGAGCAGGGAGAAGCACAAAGTGGCTGCGACAGGAGCTTCACTGGGCAGCTGCCACAGCTCTGGAGCCCTCCTGAGCCCCTTACCTTGGGCCAACATCAGCAGACACGATGTCCCCAACAACCAGAGCGATCAGGTAGGAGGGGATTGGCTGGGACATCTTGAATACAAAGGTGTTGTCCTTCTGCTTCTCCCAGCTCGTGGCACTCATCACAGCCGTGAAACCCTCGGGGACCTGGCCATGGGGACAGAGCCACCCGTTAGATTCACAGCACACACAGTGGCAGGCCTGCTAAGCAGCTGGGACACCACAGTGCCTGATGGCAAATGTGTCCCAGCCTGAAGGTGCCAGGGCCAGGGGCACTGCAGGCTTTGGGGAGCAGAGCAGAGCAGGGACACCCCGAGCTCCCACTTGGGATCCCAGCTGCATCCCTGCCATGCTGGAGTACCTGGAGCTGCCCCAGGTGCCCCTGGAGCTAYCAGGAGATAAGGAAATGCTGGAGCTGCAGGTGTGAAAGGGCAGAGGATGCAGATCCCTCAGCTGCTGACTCCCCTCCCACTTCTTGCACAACAACTCATTTTTCCTGTTCCCAAGCCAGTGCAGAGCCCATGGCAAATCCACCAGCCTGGGCTGAGCCCAGGGACACTGACCCAGAGTCCCCTGGCCCAAGCAGGGGGTGAGCCCCGTGGTGCACAGGGAATACAGAGCTCACACCTTGGGACAGAGCTCACACCAGAGCTCAGCAACAGCCCCATCCCACCCTCACCCTGTGGCACCAGAGGGGCTCTGCATGGGAGAGCAAAATAAATCAATCCTGGCATCAGCAGCTGATGCCACCACACGCCATTGGCATGGATGGTGTGGCACATGAGGCATTCCCCTTGCCCACAGCAGGATGGCACGCGTGGCAGCCCCGTGCCAGTGTCACCACATGCCCACACAGACGAGGGGGGAATCTGGATTTAGTGCCATCTTTGGGGAGCAGCAGCTGCTCCCTCCTGGAAGTCTGGCAGCCCCAGAACTGCCACCAGCACACAGCATGGCCCAGCAGCACCACCTTCCTCCAGCTGCTTCCCCCAAACTCAGCCCCTCCTGCTACAAATGCCAGGAGCTCTGGGCAGGACAGCCAGGCCAGCRCATGCACCCACTCCTGGGCACCAGCACTGCACCTGGGGAGAGGCAGCAGCACCCTGGGGCTGCTTGTCTTCATCCAAAAGGGCATGGAAGGAAAACAGCCCAAGTACAGGTGAGTGATTCCTCAGCTGGGGCCTGAGGAGGAGGGTTTGAAGCAGTGTCCCTGCTGTGATGCCCCAGGGCTTTGGCACATTCCCTGCAAGGGACCCAACAGCTCAGAGCAGTTTAAGCTGGAGGGACATTAAAGATCATCTTGTCCCACCCCTGCCATGGGCAGGGACAACTTCCACCATCCCAGGCTGCCCCAAGCTCYGTCCAGCCTGGCCTTGGACACTTCCAGGGATCATGGGGCAGCCRCAGCTGCCCTGGGCACCCTGTGCCAGGGCCTGCCCACCCTCACAGCCAAGAATTCCTTCCCGATATCCCATCTAACCCTGCCCCCTGGCAGTGGGAAGCCATTCCCCCTTGTCCTGGCACTTGGATCCTTGTCCCAAGTCCCTGTCCAGCTCTCCTCCCTCCTCTTTAGGCCCTGGAAGGGGCTCTCGAGTCCCAGAGCCTTCTCTTCTGCAGGTGACCAGCCTGGCTGGCAGGAGGCTGAAATCCCAGCTCTCCCAGCCTGGCTCCACAGCAGAGGTGCTCCAGCCCTTGGATCATCTCCACAGCCTCCTCTGGACTTTCTTCCCCAGCAAACTTTGCACTCAGGGAGGGTTTTGCTGCTGCTGGGTGTCAGGGAAGGGCCGGAGCAGCTCCTGGGGCTCCGCTTACCTTCACGGTGGCTGAATAGGTGAACTTGACTGAGGGGGTGTCGAAGCAGGGGAAGAAGGACCTGTTGAGCACAGCCTGGCCCTGGGTGTACATGTAGGGCTTCTGCTTCCCYGCCGTCTGCTCAGGGGACAGCCAGCACACCTGGGGGGGAACAAGAGCCCAGTGAGGGGCGGTCGACCACAGCTGCTCCTTGTGGAGGGAGCTGGGAAGGGGCTCTGGGGTGCTCTGTCCACTCCAGGTCTGATGTCCCCTGGACCACCCCCCAGCTCCCCCCAGTCCACACCCAGTGTCCTCCAGGTCCTTGTGGGCCTGGGTGTCCCACCGGGCTCGGGGTCCCTTCCATCCACCTGGTCACCTGTCTAGCTCGGTATCTCCGTGCCCCGCCCAGCTCATCCCGGGCCCGGTGTCCCCCAGTGTCTCCCAGTGTCTCCCAGCTCATCCCGGGCCCGGTGTCCCCCAGTGTCCCCCAGTGTCTCCCAGCTCATCCCGGGCCCGGTGTCTCCCAGTGTCTCCCAGCTCATCCCGGGCCCGGTGTCCCCAGCGTTCCGCAGTGACCCCCTGCTCATCCCGGGCCCCCAGTGTCCCCCTGCTCTCTCTGGGCCCGGTGTCCCCCAGGGTCCCCCTGTTCATCCCGGCCGCGGTGTCCCCGGTGCACCCCCACCCCGCCGGGCCCGGTGTCCCCGGTGTCCCCGCGCTCACCCCGGGCCCCTCGCCCGCCTCGTAGTCGATGAGGAGGGTGAGCAGCTGCCCGGCGCGGGGGGCCTGGGGCAGGGCGATGTGCAGGGCGCTGCCATAGCTGGCGAAGGGCCGGCTCTCCACGGGCAGCGCCTG
>JACDOX010000294.1:386548-429448 GCA_014549065.1 Cardinalis cardinalis
GGCTGCGGCACTTCCCCCAGGGAGCGGGGACGCTCGGGACGCGCCGGTGGGAGCGCGGGTGTGGGGACGTCCTGCGTGGCCCTGGAAGGCAGGGGCAGCCCGGGGGAGACCGGCTCTGGTGCGGGACACCCCGACGGGACTGGCGGTGACGTTCAGGGGCACAGCGGCTGGGTCATTCTGCGGGGATCGGCGCTGACAGAGGGGACAGCGGGGGTGATGGGGGACACCCCATCGGGGACTGGCTGGCCCCCGTGAGGGCGGCAGATGATGGGAACACCCTGCTGAGGAGCGAGGGGATGGGGTCATGCTGCCGGAACAGCGGTGACACGAGGGATGCTGGCAGGGACCGGGGAGCTGTCGGGGTGGCGCAGCCTGACACTCGGGGCAGCCCCCGCGTCCCCGCTCGTGTGCCCCACGATGTCCCCACCTCTCCACAGGGACCCTGTTTCAGCAGTGGGAGCTGCAGCGTGACCGGGCTGGCAAATTCCCGTGTCCCAGTGCCTTCGGTGTCCTCTGGACACCCCCAGTTCCTGTCCCCGGCAGAGGGGGACTGCAGGAGGACGCTGTGGTGCCTCCCCATTTCAGTCCTGGGGAGCACAAAAGGGTCACGGGGGAAACTGAAGCACGGGGACTGTCAAAATGTGTGTCCTGCTGCCCCACGTCTCCTTGCCACGGGCAGAGCAGGTCGGTGCTGGCAGGTGACGGTGTCTGCCCTCATTTTTGGCATGGGAAAGTGCTTCTGGGCTGCAGGCGTCCATGGGTGCTTCCCGTGGGGATCCTCCAGCACCCGGGGTGAAGCAGCCGTCCCCGCACTGCTTGGAGCCGGGAGTGTTGCAGCCAAACCGGGATGGCGCAGGACAGAGGGAAAACTTCGGGATGACTTCATCTCAGGCCGTGCCCCTGGAGACACGGAGGTGCCGTCACCCTGAGGAGGGAGGCAGCGAAGACCCGCCGAGTGCCGGGAGGACTCTTTTCCCGGATTTCACCTAGGAAAAAACCAGCTGGGAGGGGAGCCAGGGAGCCTGGGTGTGCCGGGATGCCAGGCCCTGCTGCGCACCCGCGGCTGGAGGGCCGGAGCGGGCGAGACCCCGTGCGGGCAGGGCTGGCCCGTGGGGTTTTGGGGCGCTGTCTGCGCTCCCCGAGGCTTTGCCACGGCTGCCGTGTCATTGTCCCCGGTGCCGGAGAGGGCCCATGTGCTCCCAAGGGGGCGGCAGGGATGGGGAGCTCCCTGCTCCCCGCAGCGGCGTGTGCTGCTGTCTGTGCTGCTGGAAGGAGGGGCTGGACCCCCCCAGTTTCGCAGCCGGGGGAGCTGAGTCAGGAAATCCCGGCTGGCCCGGCCGGATCCCGGCTGAGTCATTTGGCGGCGCTGAGTAAGTGCCCGTGCCGGGGGTGGGGGAGCAGGGGCTGCCCGCACGGGCCCGCGGTGCCCCCCTGGCCCTGGCCTCGGGTACTGCCAGCCCCGTGCCTCAGTTTCCCCCCGACATTTTCCTAGGACTGGCTGAGACAGAAGGGTCCTGGGCCGTGGATGTGCCACACATCCCGGCATGGAGCTGGCTCTGAGAGGCCAGGGAGAGGGGAGACAGGTTGGGATGGGGACTCTGGGACCGGTCTGATGCTCACTGGGAGGAGAATGGTATCCCCAAGGCAGGATTTGGGATCCTCCTTCCAGTAAAGGGGGTCTCCAGTCTGTGGCATTGGGGAGAGGAATGGGGGTGAAGAAAGGATGGGGATGAGAACTGGGATGGGAAATAAGATTAGAATGGGGACAGGGACGGGGATAGGGAAGGGGCGGGGATGAGATGAGATATGAGGTGAGATGAAATGTGTTGGGGGTGGGATGAGGATAGGGATGGGGTGGAGATAGGGACAGGATGGGATGAGATGGGGGTGAGGACAAGAATAGGATGGGGACGGGGATGAGGCTGACAGGGCTGGAGCAGAGCTTGGGGAGCATGTGGGGACGTGGAGGGAATCAGGCTGGCCCTACTGGCAGCAGGATGTAAATAACCTGCCAGGACAGGAGGTTTTTTCCTGCTGCCCCCCCATGCAGCCCCACGGACAGGAAAAAGGTGTTTCCGGCTGCGGATGGGAGCGGGGCCCAGGCCTGGAGCGGGGTGTGGGGCCTGGGCCACGGACAGGGGGATCAGGTGACCCCCTCGGGCTGGATTTTGGGGTGCAGCCGCTGATCCCGTGGCCGGTGGGACCCCTGACCTCAGTGGGGCCGCTGCAGSCCCCTGGGCCCGGGCTGGGCTGGCGGCAGGAGCTCAGTGCAGGCTGGCACCGCTGTGGGCATAGGACGTGGTGCCACCAGGCTGGGGCACCCTGTCCTGTCCCCAGTGCCACCAACTGCGGCAGCCACGAGGTGAGAACCCTGGGGACATGTCCCTCCTTTCTGGCCGGAGCAGGGGCTGGAGGGGGCACTGTGGGAGCAGAGTGTCCCTCCTTGCCCATGACCCGTGCAGAGCCACTCCTGCTCACTGCCCAGGTCCCCTCACCTGCCTGTGCTCCCTGGGCAGGTCTGGATTGCTCCACCAACAAAGTGCCTGGTCCCAAGCCTGGGCTGGGGACTTCAGTCAGGAATGGGGACACCAGTATGGGATTGGGACATCAGTATTGGGTGGGAGTCTTCAGCGTTTGTTCCCACCACCCTGTGACCCCCCCTTCGCCTTGCTGCTGGCAAATGGGTGACAGTCCCCCCTCACCTGTCTGGGGCATCCATTTAGTGGCAGTCAGGGCAGGAACAGCACCCTCTGTCCTCTCACAGCCCTTTGTGCCCTGTGCAGTGGGAAAAACAGCAGTGACAGGGAGGAGCAGCTGGGACCCCACTGCCTCTGCCCTGTGTGTCCCCAGGACGTCTCACCTCACGTCACTGGCCTGTCCTGGCTGGGCAGGATCAGTCCCCATGCCCTAASCAAGCCCTAACCAAGGAGTGCCAGTCCCAGGAGTGCTCTGCAGGGAGCCAGGACCCGCTGGGGCAGTCAGTGGCACTGGTGGTGACGAGGCTGGTGGCAGTGCACAGGGAAACTGAGGCACAGGCTGCAGGCAGGTGGCACATTGCCAACACCTCGAATGCTCCAGGTGACAGATCAGCCACCAACCTGTCCCAGCAGGCTCTGGTGGCTTCCCTGGTGCATTTGCTGGCACAGCCTGAGTCTTGCTCATTAGGAAGTGACCTGTAATGAGCTTTGCTGAGTTGTGCTGCAGGGTCTGGGCAGTGCTATGGACACCGGGCACTGCTGTGGATTGAGTGCCTGGATCAGGAGACGCTTGTTGGGAGAGGGGCTGGAGGTTGCCCTGGCATGTGGCACCCATGACCGCCATCACAAGAAGTGACAATAATTGGGGGGAGCAAGATTTCCATTAACCAGGGTGAGGGGAGGTCCTGGATGAGCGGCCCAGGGAGGGTTTGCAGCTCTGCTCTGCCCCCGGGGGTCCTGGTGGGGTGGGAGCTGGGGTGAGGCTGTGTCTGGCTGTGGGACTTGGTCCCCCTGCACTTCTCTGGGCTTGTCTGGCCAATGCCCCATCCCGCTCCCAAATCACCTGCGGCACCAACGCTGCCCTCGGGACTTCTATGAGGGGCTCCGGGTCACCCCATCTCGGTGCCGGGCTGCCGTGAGTTTCACTGTGGGATCACATCCTGCAAGTTCCCTTCCACGAGGGCTCAGCAGCCCGTGCTGGTGCCGCCCTGCCCCAGCCCTGCTGCCATCCTGCCCGCCCTGCGGAGGGAACAGGCGGGGACGAGCCCCCGTGCCGGGGCCGGCTGGGGCACTGGGATGCTCTCCTGGCATCCTCTCACCGCCCCCCGGAGGGGGGAATGGGGCTCCGGAGGTCTCAGCTGTGCTGCGGGTTTGGAGCGGGACCCGGCGCTCGAGTAACGCTTCCCACTGTTTGCCTGAGTTCCCTGGATCCCCTGCTCGCATGGAGGAGCGGAGGTGGGAGCTGGGGCAGCTGGGTTAGTGCTCGCTCTCCGTTCTCATCCGCACACCGCATCCGAGGCCCGTGCGGATGCGCCGGGCGGCGCCGCCTCCGGCAGCGGAAACTCCCCCTGGGCAGGGCAGGGCGCTCAGTCACGATTCTCCTCCATCCCTGCTCCCCCGCCTTCTCTCCTCGCCCCTCTGGACTCGGCAGCCCCTCCTCGCTCCCTCCGGGACGGGGGGTGTGCAGTGAGGGGTGGGCGAGGGAAGGCAGGAGTGCGGCCATCCTCGCACGGGCAGGCAGGATGCCAAAGGGACGATTAGGGATGCTGAAGGGGTGCTTGAGGGATGCCAAAGGGACGATTGAGGGATGCTGAAGGGGTGCTTGAGGGATGCTTGGGCTCCCTTCTAGGAAAGGCAGGCAGCCTTCAGATGTGATGGCCTCATGCTGGCTCTGTTGGCTGCATCCTTTGGAGGGGGGAGGTTTAATTTTAGGTGTAAGAGGGTCATGGAACTAGAGCTGTGCTGGGCTGGTGAGGGGTATTGGGGCCAGGCATYGGCAGCCCCTGCCAGCCTCTTCCAGCCTCATCCGTGAAGTGACAGTACTCAACTCCCTTGGGATGTTGGCRTCATGAACACACTTGGAGTTGTTTTGATAAACCCTGGGGACGTGGATCCCTCTGGAGTGGTGACTGTTGCAACACACACACACACCCCCACCCCCGGAGCCAGCAGGGAGGTGTTTGCCAGCAGCCACTGTGGATTTACAGCTTACTGGAAAATCCACTCATCCCATTAAGGGCTCCCTGTGGCTTTTGCTTTCCATTGCAAATACCTGGTTATCCCTAGGGAAACCCCCGTTGGTGCCAGTGGGTGTGTGGGGCTCTCAGGGCAAACCCCACAGAAGAGTCCGGGCTGTGAGAGYGGCTTCGTTCATTACAGGACGGATCGGGGCACACCTGTCTCCCTTGGCCAGGTAAGACCAGACAGGGCAGTTTGGCTCATGGCAGGAATGGTCTGTGATGGGAATAGCCCATACTGGGGCAGGGATTGAGGGTGTCAGTTTGGAATCAGATCCATGGGTTGACTTTCATTCACTCGRTTCTTCACCCAAAGTAGGTTCAGCATGTAAAACCATCCCAATGTGGAGCTCGGCTGTGATGATGGCACATCCTCAGCTCTGTGTCTCTGCTCTTGGGGCTTAATTTCCCACTTGGCTGGCATACCCTGTTGCTGTGTCCCTAGTGATAACTGTCCCATGTTCCCAGTGGCATTTTTAAATCCTTAACCTGCTTTAGAGGGGGAAAATGCCTTTTTGGGTGCGCCCATGACTCCGCTCTGCCTGCTGTGTGTTGAGAGAGCCGAGTGTTGAAAGGAGCAGTCAGGCATTGAGGGCCTCAACAGGGAGCACTGGGGATGCTGTGGATGCATTGCCAGTGCCAGGATGGGGGGAGAAGCCCAGCTGCCCCCTCGACCATCCTGACCACCCAGAGCTCACATATGCCTGCAAAGGCGACAGCATCTGCTGAGTTAATGTGTTCTGCAGCCCTGCTGTGCAGCTGCCTCTCCCCACCAGCCCAGCAGCCAAGCCAAAATCCATCAGGGCCTTCCAGGTTTCATGGGTCGAGGACTGGGGGGGCCRTTTCCGCACAGCGGCGGCGAACGCAGACACTGTGACATCTGGTCTTGCTCAAAATTCTCAGGAGCAAAGGGCCAGGCGTGTGATGCTGCAGGAACACGGGGCTGGATAAAGGATGGAACTGGTTCCATGCAGTTTTGGCCCAGACAAGTTCAGCTGAATGTCACCGGAGCTGGGACGGCTCCTGGCCCAGGGCTTGATCCGGCACTGGGAGCTCCTTGGMGCCATGGCAGCACTGAGGTTCCGCAAGGTTTTGGGGTGGTGTTGGGAAGGTTTTGAAGCCCTCAGGATGTGCAGTAGGAGATGCTGTATTTTGGTGCTGGATGCCGGAGGTGCCGCCAGGCTCTGTGGTGCCCAGCGTGGCTCCTGTGCTGGAGGAGGCACCTGCAGGGCTACCAATGGCTTATGGCTCTGCTTGCCACACAGCACGGGAAGAGGAGAGGGAGAGATCCTCAGGCACAGCCCAGGCCTTCCCAGGTGACCCTTCACTGCAGGGGCATCTGGACAGGGTTCGGTGAGGTGTCACCCCACGGAGGGACAGCCCATGGAGAGACAGCCCATGGAGGGACAGCCCAACCCTTTTCCCTATGGGTGTTGGGGACACCGGGACATAACACGCAGCGCTGCTGGGGACAGATGGCACCAGGCACCGGACAGATGGCTCTGTCCCAGACAGGCAGCCGAGGGGCCGGGAGGCCGGGGGCCTCCGGCGCTGGGCTGGTCCCTGGGGACTCCCTCTGCCGGCCCCCGGCTGGCGGCTGTGGCCCGAGGGGGACAGTTACACCACCGACAGTGGCCCGTGTGGTACCACCGGCCATAGGCGGTGCGGGCACTGCCGGCCCGGTGGGCACTGGCTTGCGGGAGGGACGGACACGGGCTCGAGGACGTGGCGCTTCTCCCGGGGGGCCTGCACCGGCTGGGGGAGGCGGTACCGGACCGAGGAGAGTGACGCCGGTTCCGGGGGAAAGGGTGACATCTGCTCGGGGGGTGGCACCCGGCGGAGGGGAGGGTGACACCGGCTCGGGGTGCGATAGCGGGTGGAGGTGGCACCGGCCGGGGCGGGGGGTGACACCGGCCCGGGGGGCGGTACCGGGGGCGGTGCCGCAGGCGGAGCTGTCCAGCACCGGCGGCTCCTGAACGGCCGCGGCGCCGGGCCCGGGATGTCCCCGCTGCCCCCCGCCCCCGCCGGGCACTTCCCGCGCCCACCGGCCCAGGAGGAACCAGGGCTGTGAGAGACCGGGGTGGGCACGGGCGGGGGGAACACGCAGGGGCCGTGGCGAACCGGGATACCCCCGGGGAGAAGCCTTGGGCATGCACGACCCTTGCCCAGCCCTTCACACCGTCCCACCCCAGATCCTGCCACAGCCCCTTGCACAGACCCCGCACAGCCCCCGAGCTCTGCCCCAGCCCCAGCCCCAGCCCATCCGTGCAGGATTTGTGCCGGGCACAGCTCAGTCCGAGCAGGGCTCGGTCTCCTGGGTACCCGCGGGTCGGTGACAGCGGCTGCTTCAGCAGGTCCAGCCCAGAGCTCAGCTTTGCTCAGAGCCGGTTTTATTGAAGTGGGTTAAGTGGCTAATGGGATTGCTGCTGAGGGGCTTAGGCAGGGATTAGTGCTGTGACTAAGGGCTGGGCATCTCTGAAAGTGTTCCAAAAACGTGTGGATGTGGCACTTGGGGACGTGGTTTAGTGATGGGTATGGCAATGCTGGGTTAGCAGCTGGACCTGATGATCTTGGAGGGCTTTTCCAACCTGACAATTCTGTGATTTCTCTCTGATCTCTGCTTGGACAACAGCTGATTTCTGTCCTTCAGTGCCTGCCTCCCCATCTCCCAGCAGCTCCCAGCATCGTGCTGGGGGGAACAGACATCTAGGACAGGCAGAGCTGGGTCTGGCTGCCCTCCACTTCCACCCGCCTGCCCATCCACTGCCTGCACCCAGGAGAAGCACCTGCCTGCACCCAGCCCGACATTGCCCTCCGGAGGGGCGGGAGAGGGGAGCAGTGGCACCTCCCTGGGAAGGACCCAGCCTGGTGCCCCGGTGACACGGGTGGTGGCAGCGTTCCAGGCAATGACACCGGGTGGTGGCAGCGTTCCAGGCAATGACACCGGCTGGTGGGCAGGCCAGGTCCTGCCCGGGGCACGGGGGCTGGAGGGCTGGGCCTGGTGCCTGAATCGGCAGCTTGTTCTCCTCTGAAGGGCCCTTTCTGCCCCGGCTCCCTCTGTTTCTCTTTGGAAAGTTTTATGTTCCTTGTGTCACAAGGAGCCTTTTCTTTGTCGCCCTTCCCGAGCGTGCCAGGGAGAAGGCAGTGCTGGAGCATGGCCATCCCTGGTGGCAGCTCAAGGCTGGATGCTGCACAGGGCTGCAAGGTGCAGGCAGCAGCCTTTGGGGGCAGCTGTTTCACAGCACCAGGACCTGTCCCTTGGCAGGGGCGCAGCTCCTCCTGTCTCTCACACCCTCGGGTTCACCCCTAGGCTGCCCCCTCCACCCTCACCCATAAAAAGGAAGGATGCTTTGCAGCCCCTGARCATCTCTGTGGGGACACCTGGCACAGTGCTGCAGCCCCTGGTGTTCCTGTGCTGCCAGTCCCAAAAGTGTCTCAAGGATGATTCCCAATTTACAGAGCTGTTCTGCATCCCAGCACATGCAGGAAAGGATCCATCCTCCCTCTTTCCTATTTATCAGCCTGGTTTCATCTCTCTTACCCCTTCCAGAGGCTGCATGAGGGTGGGGAAACAGGCATAGAACAGCAACAAGGTGCCAGCAGAGGCTGAAGGGCTGAACACATTTTCTGTCACTCGGTGTCCACGCTCAGACTCCTGCCAGATTTATCCTGGGATATGGGACAGCACGTCATCCCTGACAGGGATCTAAGCTGTGGCAGGAGAAAAGCAAATTTTATCTTGCTTATAGAAGTCACCCCAAAATGTTACAAAATAAAGAGCAAAATGCTTGCAGGGCCATTCACTCGGAAACAGGGGAGCCCCGTGGCTGGACCCCTCAAGGCACAGAGGAGGAGCCAGGGGCTTCAGCCACTCATTGTAGCCCCTGCTGTTCCCAGCTCGGCTCAGGTGATGGATGGCTCCAAAGCAGATCTGCTTCAGTGCTGGGAATGCTCCAGTGACCCCTCTAGGTCATGGAAATGGGGACATGAAAGGAGACCAGGCTCCAGGTCCCTGTTCATTTCTGGCTGCTAAAATCACACGTGTGAGATGGATTTGGACACGAGGCTGAGGAAGTAGTTCAAGCTCCGGGCACAACAGATGCCTCTTTGAAGGAGATGCCTTCAGGGATGTGCTGCTTTGTGTCTCTCCTGGGATGAAGGACACAGCTCAGCCAAGGCTTTTCCTTCRATGTGAACACTCGTAACTCTGTGTATGGCATTGTCCAAAGGAATCAAATCCCACCTCACCTCTGGGGTTAAAAACTGAATTTCACCTCCAGACCTGAGCTCTGGAGGCCCCTGGAATGAGTATCCTCTGYTTGGCTGGGAGACAAACACCTCTGGCTGCCCAGGAGTCTCCACCCTGGTGCCCAGGCACGGCTCTGCTGCCCACAGCACTGCTGTGGCTGCTCCAGAATATCCCCTTGTGCTGAAACACCTCGTGTGTGCCTGCTGCTTTCCACTACCACGGGACCCAGTGATCYCAAGCTGGTACCCAGAGGAGTGATTGGGCCAAAAACTCACCCAGCAGCTGGAAGTCCCCAGATTAAATCAGGTGCAAGTTCCCAGGGCTCACGTTACCCAGAGGGGGAGCAGCAGCCTGTTCCTGAGAGCTGCTCCTGGGCTGAAGGAGAAAGTTGTTTCCTTTTTGAGCTAATTGCAAAGGAGCTGCTGAGTCTATCTGGGTCAAGCCATGACCTGCTTTAGCCAGGCAGAGGCAGCAGGATGCCAGCGTGACACAGCATGACATAGGGTGACACAGCATGATGGGGCACCTGTCCGCTCCCCTGCCATCGTCATGGGGCATGTGCCAGGGACACCCAGTCCTGGATAGGGTAAAATCAGTCTGGAGGCAAAGGAAGAATTCTTTGGGAACAAGGATGGGCTGAATCTTTCCCAGGAATGGTTTTGTTTCATGGTGGTTGATGCTGGATGTGAAAGGGGCTTCTGGGCAAAGGAGTGGCTCCTCCTGGAGCTGCTGGGAGCAACAGGGACTTGGCAGGAGCTGCTTTGGTTTATCCCTTTGGTGGCATCCCCGGGTGTGGGACCCCAGCATGAGGGTGCAGCTGGTGTCACAGGCTGGGGGAGTGGGGCCACATCCACATCATCCCTTGCCATCCCTCAGGAAGCCCATGGCATCTCTAGAGCAGGGTGAAGCCTGGGGAGGGAGGGGTCAGTAGTGCTGAGCCAGGCACAGTGGAATCCTTGGAGGCACCTGAGGTGTGTGTGGTGGGAAAAGGACTGCTCTGAGCCCGGCTCCCAGCAGGCATTGGCATCTCCTGAGAAGCCTCAGCCCTGTGAGCACAAGAGAAGGATTGATTTTCTTGTGGCCAGCGTGGCAGCTTTGGCTTCTGCTGCAGCTGTGGCATCGCTGGTGGGCTCAGAGGGGGTGAAATGGAAGTTGTGTCCGCAAGAGAGAAATCCAGAGTGGAAAAGAAATCTACAAAACCCAGTTACAGCCCTGATGCCACATGCCCAGGGAGCAGGCAGGGCTGGAGAAGTGCTGCATGCTAGTGGTGCTCAGTGGGTGCTGGGGAAGGTAAAGTCACAGCATAAATTTAGATAAAAATTTTGCCTCTGAGTTGGGTGAGGATGAGCTTGGGACAGACTTTATGGAGTGAGGGGCAGATGATCTTCTTCTGTGTAAGGAGAAAACCCACCAGAGCCAGCTGCTGGAGCTGGAGGTGTTTGTGTGAGGGACCTTGGGGTGAAATGGGTGACTTGGAACTGGTGGTTTCATCATCCTTGCACCTATGGGAAGGAAGGTTCCCTTATCCTTGGAAGTGTCCAAGGCCAGGTTGGACAGGGCTTGGAACAACCTGGGATAGTGGAAGGTGTCCCTGCCCTGGCATGGAGGTGGAATGAGCTGATGGTCTGTAAGGTGCCTTCCAGCCCAAACTTTGCTGTAGTTCTGTGAAGGTCAGCCTTGTTTGTGTTTGCACAAGGTGTTTTGCAGCTCAAGGCTGTGAACTGCTGTCCCCAGGCACAGCACTCTCGGGGCAGGGGCTGCCTTAAAGAGAGGGGAAAAAAGTGTAGAATTGGGGTTTGTAGGTGTGGGTTGTGGCACAGTCTGGGAACAGATGGGGGGACAGAGGGGAGCTGCTCTCTGCTGATATTCACAGCTGGTTTGGGAACATTAGGCCCTCAAAATGAGCTGGTGTCCAGCTGGGTGCTGAGCCCTGGCCTCCCCACTCCCAGGAGTGACCTTTGTACGTTTGGGAAATCCCACTGGCACAGGGATGGCCCTGCCTGGCTCCTGCTGCCCACATTGCAGCACCCCTGGGTGCGGGCTGGTGCCAGCGCAGGCCCCCACACTGGGGCTGTGGTTGCCCCCTGAGCTGGATCTGTGTGCCCACGTGGGAGTGCAGAGCCCTGTGCTCCATCCCAGCTCCTGCAGTGACTCGAGGATGGATCTGAGGGTTCCAGAGCCCCCCATGCCTGTCCCAGCAGTGCCTCCCCCAGCTGTGCCGTGGCTCAGGGCCAGAGACAGCTCAGCCAGGATGTGGGGAGACATCCTCTGCAACATGCCAGGGTTTCAGAGGCTTCAGGGAGAGCAAGGCTAGAGCCATGTGTGTTAGTTTCCTCTGCCCCTTCATCAAAATTGCCTTGGAGGAGCTCTGTAGCTCCCAGCTGGCGCTGGAATTGGCGCTGCAATTCCTTGATCTCATCTGCTGCATCAGCCCTTCTCCCCGTGACCCACGGCTCCAGATCAAATGATCCAGCTCATGTGGGTCTGGAAAAAGGGAATTTCAGTGCTGCCTGTGGCAGGGACATGGTCACCCCAGGGTGGGGAGAATGTGGGGCATGGTTTGGTCCTTGCAGACCCCCAGAAGCCTGGGGGGAGCAGGGCTCTGGGCAGCTCAGGATGGGGAAGAGGCAGAACAGGACAGTTTGGGACATTTTTGGACTTTGTTCATGTAATACCCTCTGCTGGGGAATGCAGTGGATGCAGGGCTGAGGCTGGGCTGCCGTTCCCATCGGGATGAAGGAGCCCTCTCCCTGCACCCCCAGCTTCCCTGCAGCTCTGGAGAAGCTCTGTCTTGGCCRGGTGGTTTGAAAGAGGAGGTGTGTGTGGGGGGGTTACTGGAAGGCTGCATTCCCACCAGGAACAGCCTCAGTGGGCTCCAGTACACCCTCCAATGCACTCACTGCACCCACACACGTAGAGGAACCCTTACCATGGGTGGCCAGCCTGGAGCTGATGGTCCCCACAGAATGCTCTGGGACCCCAAAAAGCTTCTCCTCCTCAGAGGTTTTCCTTCAAGGAGGCTGAGTGAAACCATGCTGGAGCAACCTGTGGAATGTGTGTCCTGGGAGATTTGTGGCACCTGGTGCCTATGGGACCACAGTTCCACATCTTTCTAGAGATCATTTCTTCCTCCAGAGAAAACCTTTTTCGTTGAGTTTTGAGATTTCTTCCTGRAGAGCTGCAGGCAAGATGGAGCTTTGTTTCATGGCTGGTTTCCTTGCTGAGCTCTGCTCTGCCTGCTTGGGCAAATCCTGTGGGCATGAGGAGTGATAAGCTTCTCCCCTCACTGGTAGTGTTCTGTGACATCCCTGTCACTGGTGGTGGCAAGGATGGCCCTGCTTGTGGGTGTTTTGGGTGGCATGAGACCACACCCTTATCACATGGGGAAAAACACCAAGGCAAGGCAGGGGACACAGGCACTGTCTGAGGGGTGACATGAAAGTCACCATGGGGCAAGCAAGATGAGAGCAGGAGCATGGAAAGATATGGCAGGTGGCACCATGTGGGGGGATGCTGGGAATGAGG
Source organism: Cardinalis cardinalis (assembly GCA_014549065.1). Taxonomy (NCBI): domain Eukaryota; kingdom Metazoa; phylum Chordata; class Aves; order Passeriformes; family Cardinalidae; genus Cardinalis; species Cardinalis cardinalis. The sequence continues at coordinate 399,037 of JACDOX010000294.1, forward strand.
AGGACACTCCAGAGTGGGGGTGGGACTCAGACACCAGTAGAGGGAATCACACAGCTGGTCCTCCTGCCTACAAGAGCAGGAGGTGCTCTTGGGTGACAGGGAAGTGCTCTTGGGTGACAGGAGATTGTTTCAGGTGACAAGGAGTTGGTCTTAGATGACCAGGAGATGGTTTCAGGTGGCCAGAGGATGGCCTCAGGTGTCTGGGAGGTGGTCTTGGTTGATCAGGAGGTGGTTTTGGGGACCAGGAAAAAGTTTTGAGTGGCCAAGAGGGCCCCATCCTGCCTGTGGTGCAGCCCTAACTGGTGAAGGTCTCTGCCCAAATGTCCTTGCTTCAGGGACCTGCTGTAGGGACCTGGGGACACAGGGGTGGGGCTGCACAGCCTCCCTAGGGGGAGGACATCATGTAGGCCGTGGTCCTGTGGATCCCTGTCAGGGGACATTGTGTGTGTCCTCACTCTGGGGTGTGGGGGGCWGTGGCCTTCTCCCAGGATGGGGACATTGAGCACCCGTGGCCAGGGGGAACAAAGACCAAGGTCTGGTGCAGCTGAGGGGCTGTGGGTGCCCTCTCTGAGCTGGACTGTAACAAATCCTCCTCTTCCTCCACAGCCTTGCCAGCAGCTGCCTCACCAGGATGAAGGGGACAGCCAATGTCAGCTCCACTGGCCGCAGCCACTTCCAGTCTGCCATCCCAGTGCCCCGTGGCATAGCCCATGGCAAACTGCACCCCACAGCCCCCCTGAGCACCCCGGGGTCCCCTGTCCTCCACAGGGCTCCGTCCCCTCGGCCAGGGAAGGTGCCAGCCCCCAGTCCCAAGACTCTCAGGCCCAAAGCCACTGGCAAAGCTGCTGGCCACGAGCTGGCCGAGGGCAGGGAGGGAAGCCCCGGTGTCCCCACTCAGGGTGGACAGAAAGCCCCGTCAAGACCCCTGGTGTCCCCTGGGAAATGGCCAGAGGCAGTGGGCAGTGGGAGGAGAGGGGCAGGCAGGGTGGGGGAGCTCACTGAGCTGTGCAAAGCTCCCCTAGCACAGGGCAGGGGTGGGGGGCGGCTGGGAGGGTCCCCTGGGAAGGGCAGGGGAGCAGCCACAGCAGGGACAGAGGATGAGTCCCATGGTGGCTCACAGGGGAGGGGCCCTGTGTTTGGGTCAGGGGCCATCACATTCTCCTCAGGGCCCCCACACAGCCACCCCATCACTGCTACTGTGGCACCCTTCCAGTACCGGTGAGTCCCTGGCGATGGGGGAACATGGGGCTGTGGGGGGCATGGGGACATGGGGCTGGGGGGGGCATGGGGACATGGGGCTGTGGGGGGCATGGGGACATGGGGCTGTGGGGGGCATGGGGACAGGGTGAGCCAGGCAGGCCCAGCAGGGGTGGCCATGGGAAATGGTGGGGTTGGGTCAGGGGGCTCTGTACCAAAAGGAAGGTTCCCACTGGATTTGGGGTGCTGGGGCTCCTAAGTCGGTGCTGGGGCTCCTAAGTCACCCATGGGAGCTTGATGTGGGGCAGAGGATGGACTCATTGGGGAATAGGGTGCCCTGGGACTCCTTGCCATGAGACCAGTGTTCCTAGACCATGGCAGAGCCTACAGCTCCACGTTCTCATCTCCTGGGGGTCCCCAGCCAGTGCCCCTGATCACCCACCCTCACCCCCTCTGCCCACAGGCTGCAGGAGGATCGGGAGCATGGGAGGGCCACGTCCCCAGGTGATGAGTGCTCCTCCGGTCCTGAGAAGGGATCTGACCCTGACCCCAAGCCCAGAGGCCTGAGTGAGTCCAGAGGGGTTGGTCAGCAGTGGGGGTGTTCTGCTGGGGGGCTGCCGTGACAGGGCCAGGGGACAGAGGCTTGTGCTGGAATGGGAGCCAGGGCTGGAGGCAGCGGGGTGTGGGGGGACCCTCACACTGGAGGTTCCCCAACTGGGAAAGGCTCGTCTGCAGTTCCTGCATCAGATGACCTCCGTGGCCAAATCCCTACGCTGTGAGAAGTGCAGGGGACTGACCCCTCCGGGGACGGTGCCAGGACATCACCCCTGCTGGCTCCTTTCCCTCCTCTTCCCAGTTTCCCGGCGAGCTCCAGGAATGACCCATTTCCAAGGAGCCGGCKCGGAGGGACCGCTGGCTGCCCACACCCTCCACCGGGTCAGCCCCTTTCTCGAGGGCTGAATACCAGCTCCTCGCTGCAATGCCGAGGCCACCCCAGTCCCCTCTGGCGCTTGCTTTGGGGGGAGATTTTGGGGAGGGAGGATCCAGGGAGGATGCTGGGGCGGCGGTTGCCAGGGCAGCGGCAGCGGAGGATGGCGGGATGCTCCAGAGATGTGCAGAGAAGAGGAAAAAGAAAGCCGKGAGCTTCACCGGGTGATTTGAAGGGACAGAAGTCGGTCAGATCCACGGTGGCTCCTGGCAGAGCCCGACTCTGACCTGGGGTCCCAGCACCTCAGTCAGAGAATAATCAGCGCTGAGCCCCGATTTGGAAAGCGCTGAAGCCGGCGGGAAGCGGGAGGGTGTTCCAGGAGGCAGCAGGAGGGAGCGAGCGGGGCTGGCATGCGCTCAGCACAGCTGCCCTGCTCCTTGGGGAGCCCCTGGGACAAAGCCGAGCGGGTTCGGCACCGGGGAAGGGGCCGGATCCTTTCCCTCCCTCCGTGCCTGCTCCAGCTTCCCCTGCCCGCGGCACCTCCCACGGCTCTGCTGGGCCCRGAGGGAACAGGGGACATTAGGAGAGCCCAAGAATCACCTCAGCAGCCCCAAAACACAACACCCGCAGATCTGCCCCCAGCAACAGGCCCTGCACCCAGGCAGCAGCCCTCCCCCGAACCCCGAGTGACTTTGGGGTGCAGCCTGTGCACCCATCCTGCCCCAGCAGCACCTCTTCGTGCAAATCACCCTTTTTTGGGGCACCTTTACTGTCCCATCCACGTAGAGTTATTTTGGGACTCTTCAGCACTACTACGGACTGAAACTGGGATCACCAGGCCGGGGGTGGGCTGGGGGCTCGCACCACCCCCGCTGCTCCCGGTCTTATCTCGGCAGCAGTGATGGGGTCTAATGCAATATTTCCCGGCGGTTGCCATGGCAGCCCGCGTGAGGTCACCAAATAGACTTAATTCACCCCTCCCAAGGGACGGGTAATTAATGAAAAATGATGATAACCAGATCCCACTCCCCTCCTGCTCCCCCCACCCGCCTTTAATTCCCTAGGATCAGTGGAGAGGCCCTGCTGGGTGTGGGGGCCACAGTGTCCCTCCCGGGATTCCTGAGGCCACCCTGGGCTCTTGCTGCACAATTTGGGGAGAAACGGGGATGTTTTGGCCCCCCTGGGAATGGGTGAGCAGTGTCTAGGTGGGTGTGGGGTCCATGGCGGGCGGGACAGGGGTGTGGGGGTCCCTTCAGCGCAGGGTGCTGGGGCGTTGGGGCCCCCGCGCTGGCTTSATCCACGTCCTACCCAGCCCCCAGCACGTCCCTGCCTGCGAGGGGCCGTGGTCGCGGGGGCCATGGCCGGACCCGCGCTCGCCCCTCACGCCGCCCCTCACGCGCTCCCGGGGTCCCGCGCGCTCCCTCCGCCCCGAGCCCGCCGCGCGCGCCCCCGCCCGGCCCCGCCCCGCCGCGCGCGCCCCCTCCCCTCCCTGCCCCCCGCGGGCGCGCGCGCCGCGCCCCGCCCCCTGGCCGCGCCAGAGGAGGGCGGTCCCTTTTTGTTCGCCCCTGACATTCCGCTGGTTCGCAGTGTCCTGCCGGCGGCGGAGCGGCGAGGTGGGGCCGTGCCGCTCGCCCCCCTCTCTCCCCACCCCAGCTCCCCGCCCGCGCCATCCCCTCCCCGCTCCGCCCCGGCCGGTGGGACGGGCGCTGACGGCGCCTCTCCCTCTGTCTCGCCCGGTGTGTCCTCGGTGCCGCAGCAACAGCAGCAGCGCCTGGCGGGTTAAATGGTTGCAGCGCAGGGATGCTGGGGAGCAACCTCAAGAGCCTTCCCGACGTGGAGCTGGGCGAGGAGGAGCGCGGCTTTCGGCGGGGCCCCGACGGCAGCACCGTGATGCCGAAGCGGGCGAAGGCGGCGGCGGCGGCGCCCGCGGGGCCGCGGGGCGCGGAGCTGCGCGTCTTCAAGGCGAGCAGCGCTGAGGGGCGGCTGCCGGCCGGCTCCAACCTGCGCAAGCAGAAGTCGCTCACCAACCTCGCCTTCCTTACCGACGCCGAGAAGAAGCGGCAGCTCTATGAGCCTCGCTGGAGCGACGACATGGCCAAGCCGGCAGCGCCGGGGGCGGTGGCGGCGGGGGGCGGCGGGCGCGGCGGCCCCCGCGGGCGGGACGCGCCCGCCATGTCGCGGAGCCTGTCCCGCTCCGAGCACTCGCTGCTGTCGCCGCGCCCCGCCGGCCCGGCCAAGCCGCCGCCCGCCGGGAAGCCGAGCCGCATCCCCCGCGGGCCCTACGCCGAGGTGAAGCCCCTCAGCAAGGCCCCCGAGGCGGGCGGTGGCGGCGGCGGCAAGTGCGACGACGAGTTACTGGGCGGCAAGGGGCCGGCGGTGGCGGCGGGCAGCGAGGAGAAGCCGTACCTGAAGGTGGACCCCGAGCTGGTGGTGACGGTGCTGGGCGACCTGGAGCAGCTGCTCTTCAGCCAAATGCTGGGTGAGTGCGGCCGGCGCGACCGCCGGGCTCGACGTCGAGATGGGAATGGCCGGAGGTGGCAGCTGGAGGCATCTGGGCTCCTGGCACTCCGTGAGGACCCGCTGAGGGCGACCTCAGGGTCTTGAAGTGAAGGGAGGCTGAGGGGAAAGGAGTCATCAGCCTCGGTGTCCCCAGTCACTTAGAATCGCAGAATGGTTTGGGTTGGAAGAGACATCAAAGCTCATCCTGTTCCTCTCCCTTCCACTAGCCCTGGTTGTTCCCAGCCGTATCCAGCCTGGCCCTGGCCACTGCCGGGGATGGGGCAGCCACAGCTTCTCTGGGCAACCTGTGCCAGGGCCTTCCCACCCTCACAGGGAGAATTTCTTCCCAATATCCCATTTACCCTTGCCCTCTGTCAGTGGAAAGCCATTCCCCCTTCTCCTAAAGTCCCACTCCAGCTCTCCTGAAGCCCCTTTGGGCRCTGAAAGGGGCTTTAAGGTCTCCCCAGAGCTTTCTCCAGGCTGAACATCCCTAGGTCTCCCAGCCTGGCTTGAGAGCAGAGGGGCTCCAGCCCTCAGTGCATCTCCAAGGCATGCTTGAGGGAAGGTACTGTCAGCTGCCTCTTGCCTTGGAGGAGAGGCAGTTCCTCCTCACAAGGAGCAGTGGCAGGTGGTGGTGGAGCTTGTCCTCCCCCAYGTGTCTTGTCGGCCGTCCCTTGTCTCAACACCCACCAAACACCATGGAGGCTGCACAGCCGGGTGCCACAGCTGCTCCCCACCATCAGTGAGGCTTGCCCTGGGGGTGACCTTGGGAAGCTGCTGGTGGAGGTGCTGTGTGAGGGGTTCATGCTGCTGCTCCATTTTGAGCAGATCCAGAGCTCCACTGAGGTCTGGGTCACTGGCAGAGGAGGGTCTCCAAGGATGCTGCTGCAGGGTTTGCGTGAGCTGATTTCAGGCTGTGGCTGCCTGAAACCTGCTTTGCTATCCCTGTGGGTTTGATCCTTGAGCTTGCTGTGTGCATTTTGTGCAGAGTGGGTTTCCATGAGAACAAGGGGCACTGGCCCAGTGCTGGCTGTGCCCCRGACCTCGGGACCCAGTGCCCCATCACCGGCCACAGTGCTGGGTCTTGGTGCAGGTGAGCCCAGCCCTTGCCATTCTCTCGTGCTGCATGCTGATCTCTAGGAATCGTGGCTGCCTCGGCAGCCCTCTCTTTCCCACTGACACCCCATCTTCCTTGCATCCCACCCAGCAGTGCCTGCGGTCTTGGCTGGACAATGACTGTGGGGGCTTGTGGCTCTGAAGAGCTGTGCTTGGTCTGGCAAACTGGCATGAGAAGGTGGCAAGGGAGCCGTGCACAGCCATCATGGTGCTCACGGTGCTCAAGCTGGCTGGCTGTAAAGCCCTGGTGCTTGGTGGTGGTGGAGGAGCAGCAGTTCAGGCAGGACTGGTGTGTCCAGTCCCTTAAAGTTCCCTGCCTGGACCTCTTTTTAGGGGGCCAGGAGCTTCTCTGGTGCTTGAGCTGGCTTGAGGTGCCTTGTCCTTGCTGTGTGATGAAGAGAAAGGGGAGAGATTTGCTGTGGCTGGAGCCTGAGGGAGGTGGTTTGGAGATGTGGAGCGCGCTGGAGTGTGCACTGGAGCCGGGCACCTGGAAAGCCACGCTTGCAGAGTCCACTTCCCTGCGTACCCCTGGCTGCTTCAGGAGCCTTTGGGGTGTCACAGCCCCAGCTCCAGCAGGGCTCTGGCACAGTGTGCGGCAGTGTATGCTGGCACACAGGCATGGAGCCTCCCAGAGCATTGCCCTTGGCCCCCAGCCACAGGGGCAGCAGCAGTGCCCTCCTTGGCAGGGTTTGCCCAGGTGCTGGGGCACCCCAGGGCTCACAAATGGAAGCCACAGGGTGAGCTCGAGGCCTGGGCAGGCAGACTGTGGGATGAGCAGGGGGGATGCAGGAGATCAGCCCAGCTGTGGGGGCTCAGGCTGCCCCGGTGGTCCCACAGCTGGGTGTACAGACATCCATCCTCAGGCCTAATGCTGTGGTAGTCATGGGAGCAGGGCAGGATTGCAGCAGGATTTGTCACTTAGGGGACTAACAGATTGCCACTCACTGACGTTGGGATGCCTGGGGAATCTCAGTGTCCGCCCATGCTCTGCTCTTAGGTGGGAGTTTCCTCAGCATCCCCAAGAGAAATCCTTGTGGGACTGGCCCACGTGGGAGTGACTCCCAGTTGGTGGTACTCTGGAGTACTAGAGATCCGAGAAGGATCTTGTGTGCACTGAGAAAGATCATGGTTGTGGAAGTGCCCCCAGCAATTGATTTGGTTTCTGGGGTGTTGCCATACCTCCACCTGTATCAGTCAGGGCTGACTTTGACCTTGGGAGGTGTTGAACATCCTTTTGGACTGCGCTTAGCATCTGAGGACTTGGTCAGCTGGTCCGTGAGGCCCAAACTCTGCCTGATCTGTCCTCTGTGTATTGCCAATAATTTTCCAAGACATATGGACTGGCAGGCTTCCTGCAGGGAGGATTGAGGGCTGTGTCCAGAGTTGGATGGGGAGAGCATCTGGGGTGGTCAGAGCGGGAGCTTCACCCTGTTGAAACTCCCATTCCATGGGGTTATACTTCCCACATTTGTGGGAGTTGTGATGTTGAATCACACCTACTTAGCCRAGCCAGCCATGACCTGGCACATCCATGACAGCCTGTGTGGTGGGGATGCCACCAGGAGCCTGGGAGGTGGAGAGGAGGGAGCTGTGTGACAATGGTGGTGACACAACCACAACTCGAGGTTGTGTAGACACATGCTGAGCCTCCAGACCCCTTTGCTGCAATCCAGGCAGATGGTGCCTTGCACAACCTGGCTTCCCAGGAAAAGGTGGTTCCTGTGGTGGAGATGGACCCAGAAGGAATGGGWTCCCAGGAGAGCTGGATTCAGGAGAGTGGACTTCACACCCTGCTAGGGTTGGTGAGGAGCACCAGGAGAGGGGCTTTCTCCTGGTTGCTACAGGAGATGCTTAGGAGGGAGGGAAGGAAGGTCTCTGCTGTTTTCATCAGTCCTTTTGGCAAACGAAACGTCTGCCTGAGCTGTTTGGCAATGTCTGCTGAAGGACACCCTCTCCAGAGTGGCATGGAAAGAGCCACAAGCTTGATTTGTGCTGGGAAGAGAGAGGAAATTGCGGGGACTTCCAGCTTCTGCAGATATGGTTGTCCTTGAACTGCTGACCTGTGTTGAGAAGCCTGTGCAGCTTCTGAGCTCCTGGCCCTGCAAGCCACAGGGGCTTCCAGAGACCTTGTGTGTTCAGTCTCCACACCTGAATTCTCATCTCTACCTCACGCTTCTCCTGCCAGAAGCCTCTTGGCCAAAAATACAGTTTATTCAGTCATGGCCAAATGTTACCTCTCATTCGGTCGCTGCTGCTGCCTCATCTGTTTGATGCCACTGAAGCCTTTGTAGCTGAACCACGTTTAAAGAGCAGCCTGCGCAAGCCAGGAGAGGTCACGGGCACGCAGCAACCACATGTGCTTTGTAGAGGCTATTTCCATCATCCAAATTATACGTTTTGCATCAACCAAAGGCTGAAGCTTCTCATCAAAACTGCCTGGCAGCTGGGGCTGCTAATTACGCCAGTGCCCAACCACAGGATGAAGGGGACGGAGGGCACATGGCCAGCGTGGTGGAAGAGCTGGCTGTGCAGAGCTCACCCTGCTCGTGTCCATGTGTGATGGACAGGGCTGATCAGGTGCAGGGGCTTTTTTGTAAAGGCTGTGCCTGTGGTGCCCAGTGTGATGGTTGCACTTACCTAGAGCTCCCCAGGGCACCTCCGAGATGCTGCAGCTGCTTTCTGCAGCCATTTCCTTGTCCATCTCTTGCTGGATGTGGTGCCTCTTAAGTGGCTGCTAATTCACATCAACAAATAAGTGGTCAGTGTTGTGTGGGCCAGAACCCAGGTGGACACCCATGAGGTCCCAGTGGAGATGGTGTTCCCCGAAGTGCTCTCTGCAGGAATCTGCAGCCCTGCCAAACTCTTCAGTTACAGCGATAACCCATCTCAGTCCTGCAGCCCTTGAGTGGGCCATGCACCATTTCCAGGTGGCCCACAGGGATGTCCTTGCTGGGCATGGGGAGTACGTAGCCATGGAGAGTTGGTAGCTTTGTGGTGCCGACACCCAGGCAGGGCAGAGCCCGCTGTGCTCAGGCTGGTGCTGGGTGGGCACTGGGTGCCAGCAGCCCCTCAGTGATGGGAGGAGAGCCAAGGGCTGGAATGGGCAGATGGGCTCATGACAGGCCGGAGCTGCGTGTTGCATCTGACTCTGGTTTGAAAAGTGAACCACAGTGCAGAAAGGACTGGCATCTGACATGTCCCATGCAAGGACACTCCTGACCCTGGTGAAGATAGGAGCCAAGTTACTCCTTTTTGATTGCCATCTTTGCTGGGAAACACATGGGGTGGGATCAAAGAAGCACTTCCTGCCCCATGGCATTCCTCCCTCTGCCCCACGTTGTTCCTGCTGGTTTAATTAAGCACTAATGTGCCCGTGGCAGCACTGGGCAGCAGTAGCCAGGCTCCCTGGCAGGAGACCATGAGGAGGTCAGAGACCAAGTAGCTCTTCACAGTGATGAGAGCGGGTTATTGCCTCGTAAAGTGCTGCGGCTGTCCTGATACCACTAATGATATTCCTCTCTTAAGGTCCCTGTGTGACAGCATCTGTGTGACGAGGTCATTGGGATGGGGATTTATTTCCCTTTGCCCACAGAGCTGGACTTCTGCCTTTGGGGTAGCAGTGAGGAGAAAGGGGAGTGGTACTGCAGCCTGCTCTCAGGAGCTGACAGCAAGTAGTAGATGTCTGCCTTCTCCAGCTGAGATGGCTGCAGTGACTGGGGAGAAGATCTGGAAGTGGGATTCAAGGGCCACCCCAGAGCTTCTGCTGAAGCTGTTTGGGATGTGCTCTGTTCCCAATGATTATGGCAGTGTGGAAAAAGGGCTGAGAAAAAAATAAATTCAGATTTGTCTTTCAAAATTTCCTATGGAAAGGTAGCAGAGCAAACACTTGAAAACAAACATATTTGTGGATGCACTACTGAAACAAAGTTCTCCCCMAAGAGCCTGAAAATCCCTGATCAAATGGGGCTTTCACAGTGACTGCCTATATCTCGCCTCCAAATCCAACATGTCTAAAAAGAAAATATGCAAATGAATAGAAAATTGTGGAAATTCTGGGAGTGCTATTTGGGATCTGCTGATGGGATGTGACCACAGCAGGACTTGGGTGATGCCTCCTCAAGGCTTTACAATCCCATGGGTGTGACTGCTGAGGGCTGCTGGGATGGACCCAGCCCACCCATGGCTCCTGCCTGGTCCTGGTGCCTTGTGAGCAGCTTGCTTCCTTGTGGGTGGTACTTGGAGAATCATGGGCAGTTCTGAGTCCTTCTGGAGAGCATCTTCCACATGCCCCTGTTCCCAGCTTTGTGTGTTTGGCTGCTCATGCTGTGGCATGTATCTCTGTGCCCACAGCACTCCCTTGTCACAAGTTCTCCCACCATCAATGTATATTTAGGTTCCCAGCTCTTTGTCTTCCTGTGCAGCTTCCCATGGTGCCAGCAAACAATGTCCCTGGTCCCTTCTGCCTGCAGACCCTCCTGCCCACTCTCACTTGAGCATCTGAGGACAGCCCTTGGCTGATGCTTGTGCCATTGCATGGGGGAGGATTTGTTCCAGCTCAACACAGAATCAGAGCCTGCACCCTCTGGGGTGTGTAAGCTGTGAGTGATGCCAGTGCCAGCCTGTTTGCCGTGGCCAGCATGTGCCTCCTGGCTTCCCTGGCTCAGCTGTGGGTGTGACAGGGCCGTTTGCTGTAGGGCTGCAGTCTTGGGATCAAGATTGCCTCGCTGTGTGCTGTCAGGTGGATCCACTGGCACATCCTCTGAATCAGTCACTTGTCTGGTCAGGGATGTCTTTTGTGGCACTGTGCTTGTGACTTTTGGTGCCCTGCACATACAATCAGTGTCCTGCACACAGCGTGCACATGTGGTGTTTCTAGTACTGGTGACCGCAGTGTCCTGGGCTCTGTGTGTGTGTGGTGTTCCTGGTACCAGTGACAGCAGTGTCCCAGGGCCATGTGTGTGGTGTTCCTGGTACCAATGACAGTGGTGTCCTGGGCTGTTTCAGTGACAGCTGTACAGTGAGCTCTGGGGGTGTGGTGTTGCTGGTACCTGTGACAGCAGTGTCCCAGGGCCATGTGTGTGGTGTTCCTGATACCAGTGACAGTGGAGTCCTGGGCTCTGTGTGTGTGCAGTGTTCCTGGTACTGGTGGCAATGGTGAAGCTGCTGAGCCTGGATCAGCTCCCTGGGTGGAGTGGGGATGGCTGCATCCCTCTGTGGTATCTGAGTCCTTGTCCTCTCCAGGCTTCACACCTTGGCTGTGTCTCCTGCAGAGCTGTGGGGACACAGGAGATCAGATAATGGTGCCATTCTGCCATATCCCCCACCCTGCAAAGTCACGTTCTCCTCCAGACACACTAAGCAGCTCTCCCGGGGGAGCCAGGGAAGGGGTTGCCAGTTCTCTGCCTGGAAAGCAGTGAGCTTGGGAGGGCAGAGAYGTGTGAGGCTCACAGCTTGGCTGGGAGGCTCAGTGTTGCCTCGTGGTGGGGTGGAGGGGCAAAAGGGAGAGCAGGGCTTGCCCAGGCTGCTGCATTGCAGCTCGGAGCACGGAGCTGAGCAGGAGGGGAGCTGGGAAGGCAGGGATGCTGCAGCCGTGAAGCTGGGAAGTCAGGGGATGCTGCATTGCAGAGCTGAGATTAGAAACCGTGCAAATGGAGATGTGCTTGTGTCAGGGTGGGTGTGACACTGAGGTGCCCAGTGCCCACTGATTTGCTGGTCCTTCCTCTAATCCAGTTCTTCCACATTTTGTTTCAGGCCAGCATTTCTCTCATTCCTTGTGTTGGTATTTGTCTTGTTCAATTGAGGGCATAATGTATTTTTTATTACTTCAGGAGGAGGACTGAGATTCATCTCCCACTGAAGGACCTGCTGGAATCCACATAGGGAAGCTGAGCAGAAGCTCAGCACATTTGGGCAGGACATTTTCCTCGCTCCTGGGAGCAGCCATGGATTTGGGAGCTGGCTCCAGAGCCTTGTGGCCCTGGCACAGCATGGCATGTGAGCTCCCTGGAGGGGGGACCTGAGCAGACCTCGGGCACACATGTGCTGCCGTGCTGCCCAGTGAAATGCAGATGTGTCCTGCAGCAGGACACGTACCTCCACCTCTGAACGTGTGAGCATGTCAGTGCTTTGGGAGCACAGGATTTTCCACCTGGCATAGGTATCAGTGATTCTTAATCACTSCACATTGCTCTGGTGTTGTGTCAGCCTTGTTGTCTCTCTTCTTAGTGGTCCTGCTCATCCAGAGGTGGGCACTTTGCAGTCTTCCTCTGTACCTGTGAGGGTCTGGCCTCAAGCATCTCTGTGAAATTACAGAAAGATTTTATGGCAAATCCAGAAATTAGTGTCTGAAGATGTAAAGGTAGGGCTGCTCTGCCTTCCCCTCYGGCTGGATCTTGCCTGGTGGGTAGGGAGGGGATGGTGAGCTGGCTAGGAGGGACCCAGGAGGCGCCTTTGAATGGAGAACTGAAATTGAGGGCTTGAGCTGCACTCTCGAAGCCGCGGTTCCCGGTTCCCGGCAGGTTGCGAGCCTGACTCGCAGCCACAGGTGATGCAGCGGGAGCGCCGGGCGCTGTGCCAGCTCCTTGGCTCACCCGCCGCTCGGCTGGCTTCGGCTCTGGGATCACAACCTCTCTTGCTTGGTGAGCTGGAAGGATGGCATGAGATCCTTGTTGAAGCTGCTGGAGGTTCTGGTTGTTTTCATGTAAGCCAGAAAAACAGGCAGAGCTGTGCTGTGGGTGCTGCAGCCTGTGCTGTGTGAGCTGGAGGGGTAATTGTAGAACCATAGGATGGTTTGGGTTAAACCATTAGAGATCATCTTGCTCCAATCCCTGCCATGGGCCAGGACACCTTCCACTAGCCCAGGTTGCTCTAAGTCCCATCGAACGTGACCTTGAACATTTCCAGGGATGGGGCAGCCATCTCTGGGCAACCTGTGGCAGGGCCTTACCATCCTCACAGGGAAGAATTTCTTCCTAATCTCTAGTCCATCTCTAGTCTCCGTTCAATATAAAACTGTTCCCCCTAACTGCAGCATGGCAGGTGGGTAGTGCCATACCTTTAGCATTGGAGAAATGTAGAACCACCTTTATTTCTCGTGCCAGGCCTGCTGTCTCCCAGCCTGCAGGCTTGGTGTCTGGAGAAGCTGCATATCCCACCTCTGTTCATCTTATGCAAGGTTGTGTCATCAAGAGTGACAAAGCTGGCAGTGAGACCCTACAACCAGATAAGCTTTTTCAGGAGCACTCAGTCATGGCCAAACCTAGCCCTTACTGGTTCTGTTGGGAGCCCAGACTGCCTGAAGCTCACACCTCTGCTTTGTCATGGGCCTCAAGCRTCCCTGGCACTGGCTCTGCCCCAGCCTGGCACTCCCAATTCCACGAGCTGGCTTGAAGCACGTTCTGAGCTGTGGCGCAGGTACAACTCTGTTGCTGGCTATTTATAGTGTGTGAGTTTCAGCCCTGCTGTGCACTGAGAATAACTCACTGAGGAGACACTTCTCAAAATCACACGTCCGTCGCCCATGCGCAGCGTCATCGTCTCAGCTTCCCACATGTCAGCTTGGGGCTCGTCTTGGTCCTGTGCCARCCTGGTTTGATACTAAAAGGGGTTTACCCTGGTGTTTTTTCTGGCCTGGAGATTCAGCTGGTTAATAGTGGCAGGATTTTCTTGTCAGGACATCATCAGCTTTTGCAGGGAGTGTGGTGGGGAGCAGTTTGGGCTCTGTAAAACCCACCTCACAGAGAGCAGCCCTTTCATAGCCCASCATGTGAGATGCAGGCACTGGCAGGGAGGGATGTGCATGGGGAGTGCAGGAACCTGCTCTTCGGGCTGGAACCTGTGATGATGAAACTCATCAGCTGAATGAACCCCTCGGGCTGGAAGTGTTAGGCCTGCCGGGGTATTTCCAGTTCACTTTATCTCTGGCCTGGTGTTAAATTTCCGAGCTGATGCAAACAAGTGGAAGAGCAGATAGCGGCTAATTCACATTGATCACTGCGATGCTGGAGCTCCCCGAGGTGAGCTGGCGCTGGCAGAAAATGTGCTGTGGGCCATTCGATGGGGCCAGCACGTCCCTCCCCGGCCGTTTCCCGGTGTGGTGCCGCAGGGGACACGTGTTCAGCCTCGTGAATGCTTGCTCCCACATCCCGAGGTTTCTCCCAGCTTTGGTGGYTCAGAGGCCTGAGGCAGCAGTGCCAGGGTGGGTACAGAGTCATGGGCTAACCTGGCAGTGGTGCAGTCAGGTAAGGCAGGGTTGTTTTGGCAGGCTCCAAGGTGAGAGCACTGCTTTGCGGGAGGGGAGACAACAAAGTTCCCCTCATCTTAAAAGCAGGAGGAAGGGCATTTGACAGATTCTGGCTGGAACCTGGGACTGTGCAGCCCTGCCAGGGCAGGACCGATGTGGAGCCAAGCATGCTGAGGCCACCATTGACACAGGACCCCTGGCCACCCAGCTGTGGCCTTTCACAGCCACCTTGCCTTCAGACCTTCAGTGCACCAAGGGAGTGACGAGGAGATGGCTCTAAACCCCCAACAGGCAGTACAGAAGCAAGGGAAATAATGAAGTTCAGCTTCCTCCCATCTCAGCAGGGAGGACAGACAGATGATGTCCTGCAAACTTCTGCTGCTGTGAGCCCAGAGGAGCGTGTGCTGAATCCTGAGGAGCTGGACTTGCACTGCAGCTGAAACTGTGCAGGGCTTGAGGTTTGTGCAGACTAAAGGATGGGAGGAAATTGAGTCTGGCTCTGTTGGTGCTTGGCATGGTGCTTTCTGTCCTGCTGGATCGGGACAGGGCTGCTGGAGGGAAGCAGCTGTGGGGAGTCAATGGGGACAGCCTGGGGGCTTTTCTCTTCGGCTGCCCCATTCCCTGGGCATGATGAAAGGTGGCTGCCCTGCACTCCTGCCTCTCCTGGACTCCAGATTCATTAAAAAATGTAACAAAACCCTTCCAGGGAATTGGAGTCACCCTATATAGGCCGTGCATTGCACATCAGGGTGGGCAACGAAGAGAGGACCTGGGGGCAGAGGTGCCAGTTGGCACCTCTTGGCTCCTGGTGGTTTCTCTCCCATACAATGTGTACGTAGGCTTGGTGGGGTTAAAATCCATCCTGGCYTGGAGAAGTGTGATTGCTGGCCAAGGGGAAGTACCAGCATTTGCCTGACTCTGAGCAGGCCTGAGTCTTCTCTGCCTCGGGCTGTTCATTGCCTGGAGCTCACAGCTCATCAGTTTAAGGTCCTTTGGTAAATTCCATTTTGGTGTCTCATCCTGGGTTGTGTGAGGCTGGATTTATCACTGTCTGGACTCCTGTCTCCTGCTGTCGGTGGTTGAATGCATCAAAAGCTGACTGTATCCTGACCCTGTGGGGCGCAGCAGTGCCCAGGACCTACCCCAGGCCTCTTTCTCCTCAGCTCTGTGCCAGCAGTGCCATGGGCATGGCTGGGATAGGGCAGTGAGGGGCCCTGCCCTACGTGGTCCCTCACCTTTCTCCCCAGGGCTCTGCCCTGTGCCCAGCAGTGGCAGGGATTGCTGTGAGGCCAAAGCTGGTGTCCTTCAACACTCCAGGCTGAGTACAGCAGCTGTTTGGGGGCTGATTCACCAGCAGACTGAGACCCTCCCTCCTTACTGGCTGGATCATCTGGAGGAAGGCAGACTGTCCAGCAGCAGCACCTCCAGCCATCTCATTTCCATTTCCCTGAGCCCTTTTAGCTGTGCTTTTGCTGTGCTGTGCCAAACAGCGTCCCAGGACCTCTGAAGCATTAAAATCCATCATCTGGCTGCGGTCTGTAGAGCACTCAGAAATTTGGTGATATTTTCAGTGAAGTTTTCCAAGTTGAGCTTATTGGCTCATGGGCATCTGCTCCCAGATGGAGAACATGTGGCTGATTCCTGTGAGGGAGGGGAATGGCCCCTCTCATAAAGCAGCATGGGGGATGAGTGAGGGAATCTCATCCTGGAGCCTGTGAGATGCTTTCCGGACTGTGCAGAGTAGGGCCTGGAGGTTGGGCTTTTAAAGCTGCTCCTCTGAAAGCAGAATCTGCAGTGAGAGGTCACTCATCAGTTATTATGGTGGGAAAAATACAGTAACCTGGAGGCAGGATTTGATCTCAGCTCAGCTGCTGTTTGTACCACTGGGCACTTCCCACCCTGTTCGCTCTCAAAAATGAACAGCAGGTAACCGGTGCAAACAGTCACTGTGCTAAAATTAAAATGGGTGAAACTCTGGGGGTTCCTGCAAACCTCCATGCCTGGAGCTGAGAAAGGAGCACTGGCTAAATGTAATGGCACACGAACCCTGAGCTCCAAATCAAAAGTAAATTTACAAAGCAGCTTTTTCTGCCTCACATTCCCAGGTGGAGCAGGGTAATGTGTTTCCAAGCCCATCTGCTCTGTGCTGCAGCAGTGACCAGCAGAGCTCTCTTTGCTSTGCTCCCCACTTGTCCATTGCTGCCTTCCAGGGGCAGAGGTGTGGGTTTATTTTGTGGCTGCGATTCTCATTCCCTTTGTGGGAATAAAGCAAACTGTGTTTGGTTGACATTCTCTGTAACTTCAAAGTCAAATAAAATCTGGGTTGCCAGCTTCTTTTTTGTGTTTCAGGAGATGCCTGTTTTCCATCCCAAACCTTCCATGTTTTGCAGCTCAATAGCACATCCCAGACAATGGCTTTAGAAATCAGACGCCTGCATTTTGGACCCACAGTGCTGAGGCAACGCCAAGTGGTGCATGGGGTGCCAGAATTTGTGCACATGGGGAGAGAGAAGGAGGAGGACAAAAAACTTGCTCTGATGGGATGTTTCCACAGAGATCATGGTAATGATCTTCCATTTCCATATAGCTTTTCATCCTCTGGCAGAGTGTGCTCACTCGTAAGCCGATGTTGCACACATCCTGTGTGGAGAGTGCAGCAGCTGTCCTCAAAAATCATGTTGTAAGAGGGAAGCTCTGGAACAGCAGAGAGGGATCTGCCTAGGGTGAGAGTGACTGCAGGGATGCAGGAACGATATTAGGAAGAAATTCATTACTATAAGTGTGGTCAGGCCCTGGCACACGTTGCCCAGAGAAGCTGTGGCTGTGCCATCCCTGGAAGTGTTCAGGGTCAGGGTGGATGGGGCTTGGAGCAGCCTGGTCGAGTAGGAGGTGTTAGGTTGAGATGGACTTTAAGGTCCCTTCCAACCTGAACTGCTCTGTGGTGATTCTGTCCCTGCACCACTGGGTGGGGGAGCACCCTTGCTGCTGTGCAAACACCATCTTAGTCCTTCCCCAAATCAGCATCCCCTGCGGGGTATGCCTCACATCAGCCAGTGTCCAGCTCGGAGCTGTGCCATGGCCAGACATGAGCTGGCACTTGTCTTTGTGGAGTGAGAGCCCTGTCAGGAGCTGGGAGCAGCAATCAGGGTTTATGGTCAGTGCAGGCTGCATCCCACACCGACACCCAGGGTTCTTTTCCTGCCTCATCCATCCCTTTTTCCCCTGGTTGCTGTGCTAGAGGAGCTGTTAGGCCATGGAGGATCACAGAACTCTGAGAAGGGTCAGTGAGGCTGCATCTGCTGCTGGAGTGTGCAGGAGGTTGGTTAACACTCGGTATTCCCTTGTCCTTCCAAGTGCCTCTTGCTTTCCAAGAGCAGGGAGGTGAGTCTGGAAGCTCTTCTCCCCTGTGCTGAGATGGGTTTGCAAAAGCTACAGTTTCTTCTGCTTTTTTTTTTTTTTTCCCACCCTCTTCTCCTGCCCAGGCATTTTTCCCTGACCTGATGAATTTTTAAGCAAAAACATGGTGAGGAGAGAACAGGAGAGAGGGGAGAAAACCCAGGAGAGGATATGAGGAAAAAACTCTGTTTTCCAAATCAGAGTGATTGCAAGTGGACGTGAAAGTTTAGGTTGTGTTTTTAATTTGAAAGTTCCAACTAATTTTAAGTCACTTTATTGACAGGAGAAAATACCTTTCCTAATACTCTTTTTAATGAACTCCTGTTTTACAAGTAGAARTAGTAGTAGTTGGTTGAAAAATACCATGAAATTATGGAAGTAAAAGGCAGCTGCTGTGCTCTGTAATTCCCCCTGGCTGTGCTGGGGGTCAGTGCTCCCTGGAGGTGGGGGACTGAGGCTGGAGGAGTGGGTGAGATAGACCCCCCTGCAGATGCCTCTGGATGCTTGTCTGCCTGTTCACAGGGATTGCAGGGTTGATCACCCACACRTGGTCACTTTACACAGGGCAGAATGTGGACAGATGTGGTTCCTTGCCTGGTGGTGCAGGGCACTGAGCAGATGCAGAACTTTGGGTGCAGTGGGTCAGAATTTGGTCCAAATTGGAGCCTTCCAGCTGAAGAACTGGCTGGTTAGTGCTGGAGAAAGTGGAAGAAGGCAAGAGGGAGCACAAGGATGGAGGGGAGAGGTGGAGGTAGGAGGGGAGGTTGGCTCACTGAGCTAAGCAGCACCAAGGAGCCCAAATCCCATCACCAGGAGGGCTTGTCCTGCTCCATAAGCCAAGCTCTGACCTACGAAAGTTTGAATCACCAATGAAGTTGTGAGATATCATGGACACCTTTTTGTGCCATGCCTTGTCCCTCCAGAAACATCCCTCCACCGTGTCCCACTGACACCAAGGCCAGGGCCCAGCACTGGGACCAGCCACTCTTGCTGCCTGTGTCAGGCTGGGCTGGTTTCTCACAACTTTCACCTTGGCAGGTAGATTGAGTGTTGTTGGAAAACCAGCTGGTTGCTGGAAATCCACTGCTGTCACACTGTGCAGAGCAGAGAGGGCTCCTTGCAGATCTCATTGTATTTCAGGCTGGAAAAGAAAAAGAAACACTTTGTGGTAATTCTTTCAATGACTTTCCATTTTTTTTTTCTTGGTAAGCTGTCTGCAATCACTTACAGTGTTCCTGAAGGGATTAATTACTCACTGGAGCTCAT
This sequence comes from Cardinalis cardinalis, assembly GCA_014549065.1. Lineage (NCBI taxonomy): Eukaryota > Metazoa > Chordata > Aves > Passeriformes > Cardinalidae > Cardinalis > Cardinalis cardinalis. The sequence goes on from JACDOX010000294.1 coordinate 417,681, forward strand.
TGTGCGTATTTCATATTCTGAACTGTTGGATGTGGTGTCTGCCTTGGATCGAGCGAGGGGTCACATGGCATTTCTTTTTCCATCCTTTTTCCCCTATTCTGTTCTATCTGTCAGGCTCCTGGTGTGAACGCTCCCCATTGCTGCTGCGGTGGGTGCTCGGTCAGCGCGCCGCACATGATCCTGATTTCCCTGCTCTGTGCTGCTTTTTCAAGGGAGTGTAGCCAGAATAAGACAAATTGCTTCCTTGTTTGAGTGACTTTTGGCTGATGCTTTCCCCCCAAGCTGTAGCRTTGGCTCGGTTCTCTTGCAGCAGTTGTGGCTCTGGGCTGTGCATCGTCAGTGCTTGGACAGGCCCCCAGAGCAAATTTGGGGAGAAGAGCTCAAAGCACATTGCAGAGCTGCTTCCCACGGCGAAGAGGGCTTGTGCTGTGCAGGCAACCATTGCATGGAGCTGAGATATTCTTAGAGAAGATAAATCCCAGCTGCAGTGGCTGCCAGGGACCCCTCTGTGCCATCCTGGGAGCGTGRCTCTCCCAGGAGGGTCTGCCTGCAGGACGGTGTGCGCTGGTGCTTTGACAGCTCAGGGAATGGCATTGTCTCGAGCTTGGCTGGGGATCCCAACTGTCCAAGTTGGGGCTGTAACTCCCTGTGGTCTCAGCATGCTTAAAAGGATCCTGCAGCCTGCAGGGGATGGGCCTTGTCGGTGTGTGGGGTCCAGAGGTGAGTGGCTGCTTTCCCATTGTGCCCGGAGGCTCATGGCCGCTGTTATCACGTCACTCAGCCCCTGCTGTTGGCAGGTGCACAGTGAGGGCAGCCACAGGAGCTGCACAGGGGAAAGTCCAGAGGCTGCACTGAAATCCCTCTGATTGGCACTGGTGCCTGACTGGGAGCATTTTCCACCCTGTCCATCCCACGTACTGCCAGGCCCCCAGTAAAATTTGGAGTTGTAGGTGGAACAGCAGCTCTTTGCATAGAATAGTAGGGTGTGTCAGCATCCCTTCACTCACTAACGCAGGTGGGGGAGGTAAAGCACACTTCCTCCATGCCAGCTCCTAGCCCCCAGGTAAGGACCAAGTGGTGGCTCCCACAAAGCTTTCTGGTCCCAAGCATGTCCTTCCCTCCTGTGGCACAAATAGATTTCCTGAAGGAGACAGGACCTTCTTTCTCTGCAAATCACCTTTAGTGGGAAAAGCACAACTGCTGCTCAAGAAAACCTTCCCCTGGTGGTGGGGACTCTCCGAGTGTGCTTTGAGAGAGGGAGCAGGTCTGGAAGCAGTTGGAGGATGGTGTGGGCCGGCACCAGGAGTGGGGAACCATCAGTGCTAAGAATAGACAGTTTATCTGCATCCCTCCCCCTGTGAAGGATGCTCGAGGCACTGTGCAGCAATTAACACAAGTTTGTAATAACACTGCTGGCAGATTGGCTGTGCAGCCTTTGGAGCTGGTGTCAAATTTGGCTGAGTATGGGTGCGGGAGACTGCTGCTGCTGAGCTCCCCAGCACACACCCAGCATGTCCCTGGCACAGGGATGGGAGGCACTGCTGTGGGACAGCAGGATGGAGTCCTGAGTGCTGGGTGTGGAGCCCCAGGATGGGGAGAAATGTGGGGCTGGTGCTGCTCCTGGCTCCAGTGGGTTAGGTACCTTTCCCAGGAAAGTTTGGAGGAGCAGGTAACAAGGCCAGCAGAGGTAATGGCAATGCTAGTGGGGAGGGGAGCAAGCTGAGAGCTGTGGCAGGGCATGATGCTCTGTACCCCCTGACTGCAGTGAGGGTGGCCCTGGGAGCTGGCACAGTGGGCAGGGGAGATCATCTGCACTGATCAGGATCACCCCACGCTCTCCACTGAGTTAGCAGGATGCCTCATCCTGCTTCTGGGCAGGGGGCATGGGAGACCTGGGGAGTGCAGGAGGTCATTGTGTTGCTGTAAGAGCCGTGGCACCCTCTTCAAGCAATCCTTCTGCCACTCAACATGCACAGCTCCATCTTTGGGAGGATATGGGGGGTTTGCTTTGGGGTGAACATCACTTGGGCAGCTGATGCTGCAGACTGAAGGGACCCCAAAATCTGTGATATGTGTGTTGATCTGCAGCCCTGCCTGGGCTGCTATTGCGGAYGCTGCCACGATTTTCAGGGTGAACCTTGCCCAGTGCCTGGTACGACCAGCAGCCCTGGGCACCCCAGCAGTGCTCACCCATCCCGCTGCTGCCGGGGACCGCAGGTGCAGGGAGAGCCCGAGCCTTGCGGGATCCTGGGGATCATATGTGTAGCAGACTTGTTTCCGGCTCCCTGCGGGCTGCTGCTTCTGGTGCCAGAGTGAATTTGGCACCTGGCCCTCCTGCGAGGCTGGGGAGGGGGAGAAGAAAGGCCAAGCCCTCCTCCCCGCAGGCAGGAGATTCAATTCTCCCTGGGTGTGCACAAAGACCGTTTATCTCCGGAGCAAAGCCCTGGTAACCACGGGGCAGAGCGTGAAGGGCTGATTAGGGGCTGTTCGAGGAGGGGTGCTGGGGTCGCGTGCAGGCACTTCCCCTCCCATTTCCAGGGCTTTCCATGGTAATGGCTCCTATTCTCCTCTGTTGTTAGGACGTCACTCACACGCAGCTCCAACGACATCTGTCAAAACACGTCTCCCTCTGTCCTTGGCGCTCCCAGGGAAGAGAGATCCGTTGGCCCCGTAATGAGCCTGACATCAATTAATCATCAGCCTTAAAAATTAGCATCGTGGCAGTACATGTTGGAGGAAAACGATTCCCCAGATGGAAGCAAAAATAGCCTGTGTTATCTCCCTCCTCCCGCGGGATGTGGTAACAATAGATCTACTAACGAGCCTGGAACTCGTTAAGCTGGGTTTGCCCCCCGAGGTGCTCTGCCTCCTGCCCAGTCTCTTCTCTCGACGGGGCTATTGAGGGACCCTCTGGTGCAAGGCTGATGACCTGCCCTGGGGTCTGGCCCTGCTGTCAGCTGGACCCTCATGGTGCACATCCCCCAGGCTTTGGCCAGAGAGCCCAGGATGTGATTGCAATGCTGAGCCCCTTCCTGAAGCTGAATGTTTGGAGGGGAGCAGCTGTTCCAGGATCTCCCTCTTCTGGAGTGAAGGATGCTTATCCCTGAGTGGTGCTGGGCTGAGGTGGGGGTTCAGCTGGTGCCTCAAGGACGTGTCCCACGCTGGGAGAGCAGTCCCTTGTCCCTCTCCAGAGTGAGAGCTCTAAGGACTGCTGGTGCTCACAGCTAGTGAGTGCCAGCTCTGATATTCAGGAGCTTGGCAGTGGGCTGGAGGTTTCCAGAGGTGCCCTCTCTGGGGAGTGGCTGGGGCACCTCCTCTGGAGGCTCACGATGAGCTGCTCTTTGTGCCTGTGCCATGCTGGGATTTTCCATRCTTGGAGCTGCTCTTCCTTGCATCCAGGCGAGCTGTAGCCCCAGAGAGCAGCTCTGCTGCCTGCAGCTGCCTGCCACTCTRGTTGCCCACCCCAGGTACTTGGGAGATGAAGAGCCTCCATCACCAGCTGTGTTTTGGGTCCATTTGAGTGTCTCTGATCTTTCAGTGTGGAGCAGCTCCACAGGCTGCCAGGGAAGCTGGGGAGGACATTTTGCATTCCTGCTGGAGACACATGAGGACTCTTTGGCTGATCTGGTGATGGACAGACAGACCAAGTGTCTACCAGAGCCCAGCTGAGGCCGGGGAGAATTATGTTTGCAACGCATTGCTCTGCACAAAGCTCTCAGTCACAAGGCAAGGGGGACAAAAGGCTCCCTGTTCGCTCTGTCCCAGTGGGTGCAATTCCAACAGTTAAAAAGCAAATGTGAGTTGTTTGTCTCTGTGAATATAAAGCTTCCCCAAGCATGGCCGTATTCTGGCTGGGAATGGGAAATTTGGCTCTGCTAATGACTGTTCTCCTACAAAACAGAGCCAACTCGAGCTAAGAGCTGCCCAGTCGGGCCCTTCTCTGCTGGCCCTGCTGCAGGGATGCAGGCTGGGGAGGGCAGAGCCTCTGGGTCCTGATAAATGCCCTTTCAGCCAGACCTGGGCACCCAGCGGGGAGGGATGAGTGTGGGGACCTTGGCCTTTTGTACGCCACCCATGAGCACCCTGCCAGTGCCTGGAACCTTCTCCTGTGCCCAAGGGATTCATTATCATCGACAACTGGGAGCCCCAGGCAGGGGGACATCAGATCAACTCATTTGGGGCATCTGACTGAGAGTCCAAGGGCTGCTGTCACAGCAGGGGCCTGGGGTGAGGGTGGGTCTGGGAGGAATGGCTGAATCACGTGCTGCACCTGGGCTTGGGGCACAGCTGCATCCACACCATCTCCATGGATGATCCCCAGCAGTGATGGGGCTTTGGTGCTGATGAGGAACATACCCTGTGTCTGCCTGCATGTGGCTGCCCTGGGGGCCTGTGGTGCTTGACCCCCATGTCCATGACAGCCAAGCTGTGCTGAGCACAGCCCATGGGCATCTCCTCCTCCCTAGCTGCTCCTGCATTTCCCCATCCTCCCCTTGGCTCTTTGGGTCACAGGGCCTTTGGAGAAGGGCTGTACAGGGTGAGGGAGGGTCATTATGGGGTTAGAACATGGCTGTCACCTGCACAGGCCGTCTGCACTCCCTTCCCTGCAGGGAACCCAGATTGGTCCTTGATACTCTGTAAACAGTGGGTGCAGGATTCCCCATGCACCCACATCCCCCTCCTCCACCAGGCAAAGCTTGGAGCGAGAGCTGGTGACATCCCCAGATGCAGGGCACATCTGGAGGGCACCAAAGCAGTTAAGTGAAGGGCTGATTTGTGCTATAGAAACCCGCAGTTCCTTCCTTTGATCCTCTGAATCAGCCCATTGCCTTCCTCTTATAAAGCCCCATTTATCTCTGCTCTTCCCAGTAAGTTTGAAGGCGGTCTCGGCTCGTGGCTCCTCAGCAGCAGCGAGGAGCCCAGCTTTCTCTTCCGCTGAAGCAGAATCAGGTGAAATCTCTATGGCAACTGGCAGATGACAGGGAGTCTTGTTGCCTTGGAAATGAGGCAAGGCAAAAAAAAAAAAAAACCCACCCAAAAAGAGCCATCTGGAATTTTGAATTTCCACAATGTCCAACCTGCGTCTGGTGATGCGTGGGGAGTGTGAACCCGCTGCTGCCGGCTGCTCTGGGGCCTCTGTGCTGGGGCCTGGCTGTGCTCTTCTGCCTCACCCTGGGGAATTAGGGCTTTTTTCCATTTCTTCCCCRCTTTTTGGCTTTTTTGCTCAGGGTCTGCAGCATTGCCCTGACCATCTGCGGGTGGCTGTGGGAAAGGTGTTGTGTTTGGGGTGCTGAAACCAGGCTGGACACAGCTGTGCCGTGTTTGGGGGCCAGCAGGGCACTAGCGCACCTTGGTAGTGCAGAACCGTGAGGAGAATGGCAGGCTCCAGGGCAAACTGAGGCATGGAGGGCTGTGTGACCAGTCTGACCCTCCTCTGTCAGCTTAGCACAAATCTCAGGTGCAGTGACCACTGGTGACACTGTCTCCGTGTTCCCAAAGCCCTGGGGCTGTCAGCAGGGAGTTAGTGTCACCGTGTGTGACTGCTGCTGTGTGTGCCAGTGGCCAGAGGCTCGGGGCATCTCTTGGAGCATGGATTTGGCCTGTTAACTTACCATCCCCCTCCTTCCCAAGCTGCACAAGTTGGCATGGATTATTTTGGAGACCCGTGGTGCAGGGGGCAGGGGTGTTGGGATGCTCCAGCTCCTCTGATTCTTTCAGGAACAGCTCTGGAGGCAGGTGTTGCTCTGGGGTGAGTAGTGCCTTGTGCAGAAGCAGAGTCTGTCCCAAAACATGGGATTTTGGGCTCCCCCAGCTCATCAGCACAGAGGAGCACAGAGGTGAAACGCCTGGACATGGAGCAGCTAGAGGCTCTGGATCTGGAAAAGGAACTGTGGTTTGGATCTGCAGGTGGGGTGGTTTGGGGCCAAGCACAGCATCCATTGAAAGAATAACCCACAAATGGGCTGGAGGCCCAGTCTGGATCTCTCCAGTGGATTCACTTGGAAACTTGTGTATGGGAGAGACCCAATTAAGTAGATTTATGGCTGCTCTAGCCTGAGAAAGTCTGAATCCCTTTTAAAAGCTTGGCTCACTGAAGCCAGACGGGGTCCAGGCTCCAGGTCTCTCAGCCCTGCCCTTGTTATGAGCAGTGATTCGCAAGGCTTAGCAGCCACGATCGCCCCTAAAGTGCTGATTCGGCACAAGTCCCAGCCTGTCATTGCTGCACAGCTGCTTATTGTCTGCTCTCACCTGCCAGCAGGGAGGTGGAGGCCCCCTCCCACAGCGTGGGGCTGCCCCCGCCTGTGCTAGTGGCAGTGGTGGGGATGGTGGTGGTGATGGAGATGTTGGCAGCAATGATGACTGCAGTGGTGGGCATGGTGGTGGTGATGATGACTGCAGTGGTGGGCATGGTGGTGGTGATGATGACTGCAGTGGTGGGGATGGTGGTGGTGATGGGGATGGTGGTGGTGATGATGACTGCAGTGGTGGGGATGGTGGTGGTGATGGGGATGGTGGTGCTGATGATGACTGCAGTGGTGGGGATGGTGGTGGTGATGATGACTGCAGTGGTGGGGATGGTGGTGGTGATGGGGATGGTGGTGGTGATTGGGATGATGGTGGTGATGGGGATGGTGGTGGTGATGATGACTGCAGTGGTGGGGATGGTGGTGGTGATGGTGCCTACAGTAGTGGGGATGTTGGCAGTGATATGGATGGTGGTGGAGATGATGGCTGAGATGATGACTACAGTGGTGGGGTGCCATAATAGAGTCAGTGAGTGCAGGTAGGGAATTGGCTCCCTCCCCCTCTGCAGAGCTTCCTGCAGAGCCATGTCATTTTGAAGAATGGTCCACCAACATGTGAGACATGGGGTGGCTGTGCCAAACCAGAGCCCTGTCGCCGCTCTGGCTCTGGCTCCACAGGGGCTGGTGCTTCTTGGGGGACTTGGGCTCTGCAGGACACATGGTACCCCCACAGTGCTGCCTGCTGTAACCCCACTGTCTCCCCCAAGACTTGCTGCTGGCCTCTCTTCTCTCAGCCAAGGGCAAGTGCAGAATGTGCTGGGCCATGTCCAACCTCCTCCCATAGCCTTGCAGGGCTACGTGCAGAGCAGGACCATGTGCAGAGAGAGGCCAGGCTGCCTTGGTGGAGTCACAGATGGGGACCTCAGGTATCTGCAGCTTCCCCTGCACATCGCCATCACTGGTGGCAGGAGGCTGTGCTTCCATGTCCATGGGGAATAGCACCTCCAGCTTCACCAGCTGAGGGGCTGCTGCTGTCTTTCAGGGAACGGTGGCCAGGCTTTCCCCATCCATCTGCCTGGGGGCAGCAGAACACCAGCCAGCTGTCCAGTGGTACCCCAGTACCCCATTACCAGGGTGCTGGGTGGCCCTGTCCCTGCCTGTCAGGGAGCAGGACCCTCTCCTGACACTGCTGCAGAGCATGCAGGGCTGGCAGCCAGCTCCCTGCTCACACCAATGGAAGTGATAAAACCAGGAGAGCTAATGTACCTGCTGCCTTCTGGGTGGGGCAGCAGGTTTGCAGGAAAGAGTGTGATGCTTTCCCAGGGCACTGAGCAAGTGTGGAAGACGCGCTCTGCCCAGCTTGGGTGCCCTGGGACATCTCCAGAGAGAGAGCGGTGATTTGGGGCTACTGGTACATCCTTGGTGGAAGCATGTAGGAATTGCAGGGATGGGGCTTGAGCTGGAAAACAAGGCCAACACTGCAGAACGGCAGTCACCCCACAGAGCCCTGTTAGCCATCTCCACTGCTCATTCTGCCTGTTTGGGAGCTGTTGGGGGGGAAAAGACAGTTAAGCCCCAAAGAGAAGGATTGCAGGTTGCAATCATCCCCCTGCCCAGCTATCCAAGGAGAGGGAATCAGAGCTGGATGTAGTAATGCAAGATAAAGCCATTTACTCCATTCAGGAAGACTGCTGGTGGCACATCCAGATGCTGGTGAGAGTCGCAGGCTGCAGGGTGTGAGTGAGGAACCCACAGGGCTCAGTGACATTCACACTGGGCTCGGGCTGTTGGGTTTCCCCTCAGGTGGTCTCTAGGTGCCAGAGTGGAAGGTTTTCAAGAAAAATACCAACAAAACGGTGCCTGTGGTGATTCATTCATAAACAGGAGTGGGAGCAGGGGCTGGGGCAGATGGAGGGAGCCGTGTGAGTCTGCTCGAGGGTTCGTGGAGCCAAGGAGTGCAGCGGGGCCGGAGGAGGCTCACAGCCCCATGAGAATGGGTTTTATTGCAGAGTTGATTAGTGGATTTTTCAATGCACTGGAAGGAATTGAGCAAGCAGTTAGAAATGTTTTCCAGCCTGGGGAAATTCGTTACAGCTACTGTGTAATAGGGGCCCACCGGAATGACTCAGGAACACCACGCAGACTTTCCCGGTGAATTCCTGCTTGCTGTTGAAATCTTTACTGGGCCAACTGGAGTCCTTTCCCAGCTGGATCCTCTGAAATGAGACCTCTTGGGTCACAGGGCACAAGAAGACACAGGTGGAAGTGCCACACTCATGCAGAGTGCAGACGGTGCACCCATGCACGCCTGGCACCCTTGTGCCAGTGTTGGAATCGTGTCCTGCTGTCCCACTGCCTGCATATGGACACGTGGGCACGTGTGCAAGGTCACAGGCATAGGTGATACTCGTGCAGACATGCATCTTTCTGCAGGCTATTGCTGCCATGTGGCCCCCACATGAATGATGCAAACACACACGCGCGCACACACACACACACATACATGCGAGTTTCTGTGCTAAGGCACATGGGGCACACGTGTCCCACGCATGCAGCCCTGCCTCGCCCCAGCAGGAGCTGGTGGCCACATGCTTTTTTGAAATGAGCTGTCAGAGCCATTTGGAGTTGATTATTTCCTCATTCCTTGACGTACTTGGCCACGTCGGCAGCGCCCGGCTGCGGGGCYGGGGCTGCACCCCGACACATGGACAAAGGAACTGCTGCTGCTCGCTCTGGGAGGTGCAGGGAGAGCTGGACATGGCACAGCCTGGAGCTCCCCGGCCTTGTCCAGCCATGGTTCTGTGCCGCCCGTCAGTCAGACTCACAGCAAACAGTGCTGTGCCCTGGGCCAGCCATTCCAGCACAGCTCTCTCCTTCTTCCTCCTCCTCCTCTTCCTCCTTGGCTGCCTCTGTGTCCCACCTTGCAGACGCTCCTTCTTGTGGTGGTGGTAGGTGCTGCTGCCCCAGCTTGGCAGGCAGGAGATGGGGCGATGGGCACTGTGTGGGTCGGGGCCGGGCACTCACAGTGCCAGGTGCTGAGTGTGTGTAATGTGGTGGTCCGTGCTGGAAGCCATGCCAGGGAGTGCTGCAGGTCAGAGCGTGGTTGGGGCTGGGCTGAGGCTTCCTCCCTCAGTTTCCTCGAATGCCAAGTGGAGCTGTATCATATTTGCTGATGTTGAAGGGCTGAGTTGAGAAAGGAGTGTTGAGTGGGAGCTCTCAGCTGAGCGAGAGTTGCTCAAGCACAGCAGAGGGTGTAGTCAAATGAGAGCCAGCCTGTCACAGGGACAAGTGATTTGGGCAATGGGCTCTGGTGACCTCCCAGTGCAGGGCCTGGGGACAGTGGCTGCATCTCATGGCTGCCCTGTGCATGGTCAGAACAGGGGGCAAAGGGCCAGAGGCAGCACTCCCTTCTCTCTGTAACAGCAGGATGGTCAGAGCCTGTGAGAGCAGTGGGATCTGCTGAGGGGCTGCAGGCCAGCCTGGGGCTGGGGCAGGGAGACATCAGTCCCTGGGCCTGCAGCTCCAGTGGAGTGGGGAGTGCTGCGGAACACGGCCCAGCCATCGCTGCCGGGAAACTGAGCCTGGCCTAGGCCGGGTGTCTGACTGACCCCGCCACGGCAGGGGCTGAGCCTTCTCCGCTGCTCCATGCTCCAGCAGCTGGAAACATCTGGCTGCACAAGCTTGCTAAATCGATGTGGGGAGGAATCCAGCGCTCTCCTGCTGTTCCCACACTTCAGCCTCTCCCAGTGGCTCCGGTTTCGACTCAGCTCTGGCATGCGGTGACTCGGTGAGCTCTGAGCCAGCCCCTGGCCCCTCACTGCCCCTGGGGAACAGGCTGTGGGAGTCCCTGTGTCACCACCAGGACAGCACCGTGGGGGCAGATGGTGGCACTTCAGTGCTAGCAGCAGGATGTGTGCCAGAGGTGGATGAGCAGCTCTTCCAGTCTCAATTTGGCCCTTTCCAGGGTGAGAGCTGCTGCTTTTCCTGGAGTCTAGAGTGGCCTGGACTGTCACCCAGAACTGGAGTGATCTCATCCAGGCACGGTTGATGAATGGGGCAATGGTTGAAGCTGGGGATGTGGGTGGGTGTCATTGCCCTGGAACTCTTGTCCCTGAGCCCTGGGATGTTGCTTGTTGCCATTGGGGGCCCAGCAGCAGATCAGTGCAGGGGAGGTGGTGTCCCTGTGCCGGCCCCTCAGTCAGGGCAGCTGGGGACACAGTGCAGGCTCGCCCCACTGCTCCTGGGACTGGGAGGGCCAGAGCAGCCCCGCTGGCAGTGGCGCCCGGGGAGGAGGCAGCGCCAGGCCCACGCTGGCTCTGTGCCCGGGGAATGGCTGCGGGTGGCCGTGGGGGAGGCAGACGGGGCTTTGGGAGGGAGCCATGCCCGGGAGGAGCGCGCTGCCGAGCTGGCAGGGTGGGAGCCACTGCCGGCGCCAGGGGACAACGGTGACTCTTCATCCCGTCCCACTCTGTCCTGGCCCAGCACGCAGGGATGTGGCACTGCCAGGGTGTGTGTGCCACCTTCTCTGGCTGCAGGGGCTGGGTGTGGGTGACAGCACCCACTGAACACGGCCAGGGTGAAGGAGCTGAAGGTGCCAAGTCCTTTCCTGCATGGAGACCCACCTGGGGACACTGGTGGGGTTTGTATTGCTGTTCCCTGAGGTTCAAAGAGCCCAAATCTCCCATTGCCCTACACGCTGCAGTGGAACAGCCAGGGACTGGCCACAGGTTCCTGCCCTGCCGTTTCAAGCCTGAAAATCCATCTTTGCAGGCAGCTTGAGGGCAGGACCTTGCAGCTTTGAGGTGCCAACACAATCCTTTCTTGCCCCACTAGACAGGCATGGTGTCCCCTTGTCCCTGGCTGCAGAGCAAGGTGGGTGCCACCCTTCAGCACTGAGAGCCTCTTGAGCCTCTCCTGCACCCTGGTTCCCTGTGTGCGGCCACCTCAGCTCCATCCCTCTCCTGTACTGCCTGTGCATCCCCATCCTGTGGCTCTGGGGACCACTTGGAGCTTCTGTGCCTTTGGTTAACTCCTCCAATCTCCACAATGGAGATTTAATAATGAGTTAATAATGACTTGTATCCTGCTGAGCCAGGTTCTGGGAGCTGGACTGGGGTGATTGGACACATGCAGGGACGGGTGTCCTTACGCTCTGATGTGGCTGGCCATGCTGGGTGCCCTGTGGGCTCACCAGCCCTTTTACCTCATCTACAACTGACTTTAACCTGCTTCATTGAACCCGTCTCATCGGGCTGTTCCTGCCTGTCACCCCCTTCATGCAGAAATCAGGGTCGCTTCACTGGTCTGAGGTGCTCCTGCCCAGGCAGGTGGGCAAGGGGAGCCTGGGGACGGGGCAGCACCCGTGGGTGCTGCCTGAGGTGTGGCCAGAGTGTGATGGGGACAAGGAACACACAAGGAGCCCTGCTCAAGCACTGACATGTGGCTGTGCCTTGGTGGGAGCTGCTGGGGTGTGTGCTGGCAGTGTCCCCCATTCTGATGTCCCTGCACTGGGGTGTGTGCTGG
>JACDOX010000294.1:438364-457029 GCA_014549065.1 Cardinalis cardinalis
CCTCACCCAGCACAGCCCCCCTCACCCAGTGCAGCCCCTCCTCACCCAGCCTCCTCGCTGGCTCTGACCTAGAAAGCGGCACCGCCGCAGGCCCCATCTCGCGGTGCTGCTAATGCACCGGGCAGGAGCGGCTGCTGCAGATGGGGCCGGCAGCCCCAGCCCRGGCCGCGGGGCAGCGTCCCCCGCTCCGCTCCGCGCCGGCGCACGGCCCGGCTTGTAGGGCAGTAGGTCAGAAACGGCTCAGAGGACGCGGTGACACGTCCCTGTCCCTGTGCCCGTGCCTGTCCCTGTCCCTGTGGGACACACAGACGTGTGGGGCTGTGGGATGCGGCCCGGCATGCCCCTGGCTCGGCGGGGAAGCAGGCTGGAAGGAGCGAGGGCTGAGGTAGGTGAGACACGGCTGGGGCAAGGGGGCTGCCCGCAAGGTATCGAGGTGGATTCAGCTGGGTGGAGGTTGGGGTGAGCCCAGCCAAAGAGGCTGTGGGGGACTTGAGGCCCAGCTCAGAGAGGGAGTGGGATGGTCAGGTCTGAGCAGGGATTGGCTGGGGACACCCAAGACCCCAGCAGCATTCCTGTGTTAGCCAAATGTACCAGGGTGTGCTCCATTTGTACCGGCATCCTGGCTCCCTGCCCAGCTGTCCCTGCATCCATCGGTATGACACTTGCCACTCCTCTCTACCTGCTGCTGGTTTCAGGGTTTAGAAAGCTCTTGCTTTGGCCCCCTATTTGGCAGCACATAGCTTTTGTTCCCRATGTCACTATATCCTCCTTGTGCACTCCATCAGGGCAGGGACCTGGCACAGGGAGCACCCACCAGGATGTCTGGGATGACTGAAGGGATGGAAGGGATGCTGCTGCTCTCCTCCCCTGTCCTGCCTGTCCTTGGGGTCTAGGCAGGGCAKGTACAGAGATAGCACCCAGTCTTGGGCTGTTTCTCCAACACTAAAACATATTTACTCCCTTCCTTGGTCAACTCTGGTTCCCATCTGCCACTATTCAGTGGCCACTTGCTCTTCCCTGCCCTGCGGCCAGTTCCAGGAAGGGTGCGGTGCCACCTGTGACTCTTTCCCACTCATCCAGGCTGGGGTTGTTTGCTGAGCACTGGAGGTCACCCCACCAAGGTCACTCCACTGGGAGCTTCCCCAGGGACATCTCTGTCTGCACAGCCGCTGCATGGGTGCCTTTGTGTGCAGAGCTGCATGTGAACCAGGCAGTGGTGAGGAGCATGGAGCAGGATGTGCAAGTCAGGTTTGGCCTGGTTTTGTTCTGGCCATGTCCTGCATGTCTGAGCAGTGCCACCACAGTGTGCCCATGTGTGGGTGTGCCTCCCCCTGTGCCGTGTGTGCCCAGAGCCTGACCTGATGTGGTGTGTCCTGAGTAGTGGCTCAGCATCGTCCCTGGGTGTTTTCTAGGGCCAGTTGGGTCATGGTAGGAGTGAGTGGGATGCTGCAAGGCTTTGCTGCAGTCGGGAGCTCATGGGGTACAGAAGGAGCTAGCGGGGCTGGCTGCTGAGTCAGCACCTTCTGCTGCGGTGGCTGCAGGAGCAGTGATGATGGTCTGTGTGTGCTGCAGTGCTGTGGTGTGGAGGTGTAGCTCTGGAGCCAGTCCCCAGGGCTCTGCGTGTCCCTTGGGGCTTCCAGAGCACTGGGGGAATGTTTGTGTGACCCTGGGGCTGCTGTGATTTCAGGATGTCCTTTTGCATTGCGTTTGTTGGAGGCAGAAAGGGAGGCAGCATTGCATCCCACCGCAGCAGTGGCAGCATCTGCACCCTCATGATCTGGGTACTGCCCTGACTCTGCTTGTGGGCATGAAATGGAGCTGAGGCAGCAGCTTTTGGAATTGGGAGTGCAGGGCACGCTACTAGCCCACAGCACACCCCAGGCACCGTCCCAGGTCACTGTGATGGTGCTGCTGGCAGCCAAGCACTGCAGAGCCTGTGATCCCCTCCAGCAGGGCTGGGGGCTGCCAGCAGCATCCTCCCGGGAGGGATGCTCTGGAGCTGACACCCGCTGCGCTCCGGCYGGCCTGGCTCCGGCTTCCTCGCAGCTCCTCGGGCTCGGCACAGCCCGTAGGCGGGAGCAGATGTTTGGCTCAGCTCCCCAGGAGCAGCGGGKGAGCGGCCGCCCTCCTCCTGCTCCGAGCAGGACTGGCGCTGGAGCCTGCTCCCTTCCCTCAAACGCCCCTTGCTCCGCTTTGGCTAGTCCAGGATGACCCCATGTCCTGTCCCAGTGAGCCCATGAAGTCATTCCTCATCAGGGACATCCTATGGGGCATGGCTGTGGCCCTGCACGTGGCCTGGCGTGTGTGTGRGACCCTGGCTGGCCAGGGAGCAGTGTTGTATAAATATTTGCTGGGCTGTGCTGCGTGCAGGGCTTGGCGAGTTCCTCCCGCCAGCTGGGTACAGGGAACGCTCCCGGAAAGGGGCCCCAGGACCCCCTGGGCATCAGCACCTTCCTGTGTGTTGCTTTCCAGCAATTCCATCCTTTGGGGTTTGGGTTGAGGCACCCAGTGCTGATCCCTGGCCCCTGGGGATGTGACAGCGGCTGCATGAGGCGTGTTTTGGGAAGGGAATCCTGGGGTCGTGAGGTTTGGGGGTCAGTGACACTCAAGATGCAGGAAGCTGCTGGCCCCTGCAGCTTGTTGATGAGGCTGGACATGAACACAGGGCAGAGCCAAGTGCAGGGTTGGACCTCACACACCCGTGTGCCCTGGGGAAAGCTGCTGGGGAGAATCTGACCCAAACCCACCTGCCCCTCTGCATGCCACCTGGGGACCTCGAGACCCGGCTTTACCATGTGCCACCCTGCCGCCTGTGGAGGAGCCTGGCCACTCTGGACTGAGGTGTCTGAGGTCACCAGCTCRTCCAGACAACAGGAAAAATAGGAATTTCACAACTGAGCTGAGTCATGCTGTTCCCCACCCCGGCACTGCCCTGGGACTCTCTGAGCACTGCACGTGGCCTCTGCCGCCCCGGGTGCTGCCGTGGCCCGGGTGAGGCTCCACACGTCACCGAAACTGCCAGCAGAGATCCCCACACCAGGACACAGTTCCTCCAGGGTTTCCACCACTTGGGGGGAGCAGAGGGGTGACCAGAGGTGAGCTCTCAGCCAGGAGTGTGGTTGGGGTCCATGGCTGATGTCACTGCAGCAGGCAGTGAGTGCTGGCTGACCCCCCCATGGCCTCGGCCTCGCTGCCGCGGGGAAATCAGACCCCACTGTTACTGAGGTTGATGGTGCAGGGCTGGGGTGGAAGCACAGCCTGGCCACGGGTCCCGCCTTGCAGGGACCACGCTCAAGGGTCCTGTGGCGGGGTCCTCTGCACCCCTCAGGGTGCTGGAGGGCCAGAGACCAGAGGCAGTGCTGCCTGGAGAATGGGGTCCTGAATCAATTGTGGGGTGTGATGTTGATCTTCTTCTGCTGGGGAAGCTCAGGCAAGTCAGATCCCCCTTCCCTACCTCAGTTTCCCCATCTGCCAGATCTCTACAGACCCCTGTTCCTCTGAGTGCAGCTTCAGAGAAAGGTGTCAGATCACAGTACCCAAAATCCAAGCAGGAGACACCTAGGGTCAAGGTAGCCTGACTCTCTGTAGGGGCTGGAGTTCTCTGAGGGGGTACCTGGGTGTCTGGGGGCATCCTGGAGGGTACAGAAGGGTTTACAGGGCTGTGGGGATCAGGGAGTGTTGTTACACTCTGGTTCCTGATGTGGATGTGAGGGAGATGCAGAGCCCCGCCCTGCCCACATCCATGGGGAGCTCCCAACCCCCTCAAAGGGATTTATGAAGCTAATTGTTTTTTCTGCCCCATTAAGTGGGRGAGAGGGGGAGGGTGTGAAGAGCCCCGGCTGTGCCTGTGCCTTCCTCACTGCTCCTATCTCAAGTCACAGCATGAGGCTGGGGCTGGGAGCACCAGTGCCACTGAGCCCCCTCAATGCCAGTGATCTGCTGATGTGGGGTGTGGGACCCCCTCAGTGCACACCCTGCCACAGGAGGAAGGGGCCAGGGCAGACCAGGACTTGTTTCCATCCAGGGTGGGATTCAGGATGGCAGTGGGGATCTGGCTGGACCAGCCTGGCAGGGACATGAGTGTCCGGAGCCCTGGCTGGTGCCAGTGGGTCTGGGTGCTACATGGGCAGGTGTCTGTGCTGGTGTGAGACAGCTGAAGCACGGAGAGTTCAAAACCGTCCAGCTCCAGCAGCAGCCTCTGCTGAGGAATGTGCTGGGGGTACTCCTCTGTACGGGGCTCAGTGCCTGTGCTGGTGCCCAAGGGTCTGCTGTGACCAGCAGCAATTCTCTGCCATTWTCTCGCACCCGGCCCGTGGCTCTGGCAGGGTCAAAGCTGCCTTTCTGAGGGGCTGCAGCGCTGGGCTGTGCCAGGCTGGCTCCCCTGCCACCCAGGATGCCCATATTTGTGCCCAGCAGAAGCTGCTCTGAGCACGGCCTGAGCCGGCCGTGGCGGGGCTGAGGCAGGCAGCCAGGAGAAGAGGAGGGAAGGGACAGCATCCGGCACGGTGCCAGGCCGGAGGGACCCGAGGGATGCGGTGCGGGACGGGCTGTGCCGCCGCACCCGCTGCCGCACGCGGCCGTGGGGCCGTAACCGCTCCGTGGGCTGGCTGCACCAGCAGCCCCGGCCTTGAGCTCCTGCCAGGGCTTGCTGGGTGTGGGCACGAGCTGATCAGTGGGCACAGGGATGGTCAGGTACCCCTGTCCTGCCACGCCATGCCGGGACAAGCCCTGTGTGGTGAGTGATGGGACAGTGAGGAAGGAGCCAAGAGGCGTCGCCCGTTGCTTCAAGGAAGGAATTACTTATTTCCCAGCCTGCAGGGTCTGGTCTGTCTTGCCAAGGCTGCAGTTAACTCTCTCTGCCCTACGTGGCTGGGCTGGCAAATTTGTCCCTGGTGTTACCATCCCGGTGAGGACCCTACCCTGCAGCATGGCTCTTGATGTGATGGAAGAGAGAGAGAAAAAAGGGACAAAAGGTGGGGTTTTGGTCAATGAAAGGCAGAGCGGGGCAGGCATTGATGTCCTTTCTGGGGATGAGCCCTGAGGTTGCTGGGAGCAGCTGTCCCAGCACCCCACAGTGGGACCCACATCGAGGAGCTCGTTCCTTTGGGGACAGAGAACAGGGCGGTTTGCGGGGCACGGGTTCCAGGTCCAGTGCTGARGAATGCCTTCTGGTATCACACAGTGGGCTGGGTTCACTGGTGCTGTGTTTGGGGATGCGAATCGTGGTTTGGGGGCTCTGCGGGCATTTGGGGGGACGCTGGGGGACACCCGGGACAGGGGTCGGGGCCGTGGGCTGCGGGGCAGAATGCGGAGACATGGTCGTGGAGCTGAGGCGGGCGAGGCTTGGAGCCGGGACCCCGGTTCCGTCCCGGCGGGGACGGGGAGGGGCCGGTGGACGGCGGAGGGGGTCCTGTGCCGCTGTCGCTTTAAGGCGCGGGCAGCGGGGCGGTCCCGCCGCCCCCCGCCCCTCTCGGCCGCCCGGCGGGGCCGCGCCGCGCCGCGGGCAGCACGATGCTGCGGGCGGGGAGGCCGCGCCGCGCCCCGCGCCTCGCCAGCAGGTACGGACCGGGCACGGACCGGGCACCGCGGCGGGCGGGGGCGCGGCCGGAGCTCGGCCCCGGCAGACAAAGCCCCGCGCCCCGGGGCCGCTCCGCGGGCGGTGCTTTGTCTCGGCCTTGCTGGGGGGGGCGAAAGGGGGGTCGGGGCAGCGCGGCCGCGCCCGCACCGCGGCACCGGGGCACCGGGGCGGCTCCCGCTGCCTTCCCACCCTGCGCCCCGGCCCGCGCCCCGCACCTGCAGAACGGCCGGGCCTATCCTCCGCGGGGCTCCCGGGGCTCTGGTGCCTCCGCACGCCGGGTCTGACCCCGGGACTGCCGAGCGCGGGGCTCCGAGTCGGGGTGCGGCCGGGGCGGGGCGGAGCATCCCCGCGCACCGCGCCGCGGTCCCACTCCATCCTCCGCTCCCTGCCGGTGCAGCCGCCTCCCCGCGCCGGGGCTGGGGCCGGGCTGCTCATCCCCGGGGCCGTGCCGGACCATCCCGCCCTCAGCGGGTCCCGTCCGCCCGCCGGCGCCGCGGAGCGCGGCAGGACGGACGCGCTGCCCTTGAGCATCCCCGTTCCTGGGAGCCGCCGCGGGGCTGCTGGCGGGTAGGTTCGGTGCGGGATCGTCTGCAGGAGCTGGGAATGGCTCTGGATGAGATGGAGGGGATGGAGCACACAGCAGAGGGTCAATTTTGCCCCGGAGTGACAGTCTGACATGGCTCCCCCCCGTTTGAGGGTTCTGGGGGGCAGTGGAGGTGCCAGGGCTCAGCCATGCTCCGGGAGTTTGTACATGCTGCGGGGCCAGTGGTGCTGTGGTTGAGGCTTTCCTTGCTGTGCCGCATATGGCATACAGATAGCAGCTAGGGGGATCCCTCAGTGCACCAGCTGTGTGCCCCATAAGAGAGTCAGAGACACCCTCACAGTGTGCAGCTGGCTCCCCAGCCTCATGCCATGGTTTTAGTGATTTTGGGATGTGACCTTGCTTGCTGTCTTTTCTTGGCACAGGGCTGTCGAGGAAGATTTGGAGTCATCTCCTGCCTTGGCCTAACCTCTGACCCTCTGCCCCTTTCTCAGGGGCTCTCTGGATGCCCAGGGCAGTGAGGGTGTTGCATGCATGACTGGGAGAGTGTTTGGGATTTCCTGCCTGGCCCCAAAAGCCAGACTGAGACACCCAGCACCACATGTGGCCCCAGCCATGTTGCCATAGGACGCAGTCCTACGAAGCCTGGCCTCACTCCTGGCACTGCCTGCTGCCAGGTGGTGCCAGGCTGGGAGATCCTGGGCGAGGATTTCCATCCCAGTGGGAACTCACCCTAGGCATAGGGCTGGTGGTGAGACACGGCTTGGAGCTGAGGAGCTCAGTAGCACATCCTGAGTGCATGATCCTATTGAAATCCCTTCCTGGGCAGCAGCACCTGCTGGCTCTGTCCCAGAAGCTGCTGTGGGGGCTCAGGGGGCTGTGTCCATCCTGGCTTTGGCCAGTCTCTGATGAATTCCTCTCCTATGGAAAGAGCAGGACACACAGTGCAGGTCTTATGGTGCTGGACCTGCCTCTGTTGCTCCTTGAGCCTTGAGCATCTGACAGGGATGGTGGTGACTGTTGCTTTTGCTCTGCCACTGCTGATGGGGCTCTGCTGTTTGCTGGGCTTCACTTGCACCTCTGTGGCCCCAGTGCAGATAAACAGGCAGCTCTTGCATGGACTGGGGCTGCGTGCAGCTCCCAGCTCTGCTCTGCACTCCTACACCACAGCTTGTCACAGAATCATGGCATGGTGTGTGTTGGAAGGGACCTTAAAATTCATCTTGTGCCACTCCCTGCCTTGGCCAGGGGCACCTTTCACTAGGTCAGGTTGCTCCAAGCCCCATCCAACCTGACCTTGAACATTTCAGCGATGGGACAGGCACAGCATCTCTGTGCAGCCTGTTTCAGTGTTGCCTCCCCCAGCCCCTCACGGGCCCTGGGAGGCTGCGAGGCTTCACTGACCTACTCAGCTGCTGACCTGAAAGGTGCTGTGCTCATCCTGCTGGAAGGTGCTCCATGCCTGCCTGTGCCAGATCGACATGGGCACAGCCCAGTGCTGTGGAACCCGCTGTGCCCTTGGGGCACACAGGCAGCTGCTGCCCCAGTGTGATGCTGACTGATGGCCCTGCAGATGGGCTTCTGCACACTTGGCTGAGCCCCAGCATGGAGCAGCCACCTCGGCGCAGCAGCAGATCCCAGACTTGCTGCCTCTGGCTGCTGGGAGCTGGAGAGGGACAGTAGGGTGCAGGGGGTGGGGACCCCCCCCCCAGGAAGGATGGATGGGGTGGTTGATTTGTTCATTCCAGCAGTCCTGTCTTTCTGACAATCCCAACCTGCCTCCAGGGTCAGAGCAGGTTGCCGGGGGTTTGTTGCCAGCTGTGGATGTCCCTCCATCCCTGCCAGTGGGGTAGGGAGCCTTAATGGGGAGAAGCAGGGTCACTGAGGCTTGTGTGCCAGAGGAACACGAGCCAATGCCAGGCTGAGCTGGAGCCAGCCATGGGCACTGCATGCCATGTCCCTGCCACGGGCACTACCAGGAGCTGGATTTTGCCCCAGCAGCCCCTGGAACAGGGGATCCTGCGGGTGGTGGGACTCATTGGGCTGAGCAGGGGTCTGATGCTGTCTCTCCCTCACAGCTGGGATGAGAGCAGCTCCATCAGCAGCGGCCTCAGCGATGCCTCCGACAACCTCAGCTCAGAGGAGTTCAACGCCAGCTCCTCGCTCAACTCCCTGCCCTCCACCCCCACGGCCTCGCGCAGGAACTCGGCCATAGCGGTAGGTGCCAGTGGCACCCCGACCCTTTCCAGCACCTGCCCCAGCCTTCCTGCCACACCTCGGTGGGACAGAGGGCATGGAGGGTGCCAGTGTGAGGAAACGAGGATGGCACAGGGTGTCTGCTGCATCCTTCTCCCAGCTGGCTGATGGTCTCTGGGGATGGGTTTGGGGTGGGTGCCAGCAGTGCCCCTGACTCTGCTCTGCCCCCAGCTGCGCACGGACTCRGAGAAGCGCTCGCTGGCAGAGAGCGGCCTGAGCTGGTACGGTGAGGGTGACGAGAAGGCACCCAAGAAGCTGGACTACGACAGCAGCAGCCTCAAGATGGAGCATGGCTCCTCCAAGTGGCGACGGGAGCCCTCGGAGGGTGGAGAGGAGGGGCCCAAGGGTGGTGAGCTGAAGAAGCCTGTCAGCCTGGGCACCCCAGGCTCCCTCAAGAAGGGCAAGACTCCTCCAGTGGCTGTGACCTCCCCCATCACCCACATGGCCCAGAGCACCCTCAAAGTGGCAGGTAAAAACCAGTTTGGGCAGGATCCAGTTCCTTTGATGGAGAGAAGGTTGGGTGCTGGCTTTGTGTGCCTTCCCCAGGTGTGTGGGCCATGGGATGGCCTATGGCTGTGCTCAGACCTGGGAGCTGGGTGTGGGCTGGAAGGGGAGGCAGGGCTGTGTTGTGGGTTGCAGGCAGGCTGGGGGTCTGTGCCTGCCCCATGGTCTCATGTCCACACACCAGGCTGGGGAACCACTGAGTGCACCAAGGGTCTGGCAYGTCCCTTCTCTGTCTCGTCCTCGCATCTCTGGTGCCCATATCCTGTCTGGACTTGTTCACTTCCAAATGTCCCCAGAGCCTCCAGAGACACTAACCTGTCCTTTCTTGCTACCAGGCAAGCCAGAGACCAAAGCCACCGACAAGAGCAAGCTGTCAGTGAAGAACACGGGCCTGCAGCGCTCCTCCTCCGATGCCGGCCGTGACCGCACCGCTGACGCCAAGAAGCCGCCRTCGGGGCTCACACGCCCCTCATCCTCCAGCTCCTTTGGCTACAAGAAACCAGCTCCTGCCACTGGCACGGCCACTGTCATGCAGGCTGGAGGCTCAGCTACTCTTGGCAAGATCCAGAAGAGCTCTGGCATCCCTGTTAAGCCAGTCAGTGGGAGGAAGACAAGCCTCGATGTCTCCAACGCACCTGAGCCTGGGTTCCTGGCACCAGGGGCTCGCTCCAACATCCAGTACCGCAGCCTGCCCCGGCCGGCCAAGTCCAGCTCCATGAGTGTGACCGGGGGCCGCAGCGCAGCCCGGCCGGTCAGCAGCAGCATTGACCCCAGCCTGCTGAGCACCAAGCCGGGTGGCATCTCGGTGTCGCGCCTCAAGGAGCCATCCAAGGTTGGCACTGGCCGTGGCACACCRGCCCCTGTGAACCAGACGGACCGTGAGAAGGAGAAGGCCAAGGCCAAGGCAGTGGCACTTGACTCTGAGTGCAGCACCCTGAAGAGTGCCAGCTCACCTGAGAGCACCCCAAAAGCCCAGGCCAACCTCCCGCCAGCAGCCAAGGTGGCTGAGCTGCCCCCTACACCTCTCAGGTATGGTCCTTCCAGCTCCGAGGGCAGCAGGTGCCGGGCTCGGCTGTGCCCAGCACCAGTACCTGAGTCTCACCTGTTGCCTTACCCATTTCCCCCCTCCAGAGCAGCTGCCAAGACCTACGTGAAGCCTCCCTCACTGGCCAACTTGGACAAGGTCAACTCCAACAGCTTGGACTTGCCCTCCTCCAGCGAGCTGCACACCCCACACACTGCCAAGCTCCAGGACCTGCACCCAGCTGGTGGGCACCTTGCGCCCTGCTTCAGCCCCAGCCCTGCCCCCATCCTCAACATCAACTCGGCGAGCTTCTCCCAGGGCCTGGAGCTCATGGGTGGCTTCAGTGTCCCCAAGGAGGGCAGGATGTACTCCAAGCTCTCCGGCCTTCACCGCAGCATGGAATCCCTGCAGATGCCCATGAGCCTGCCCAGTGCCTTTTCAGGGGGCAGCACCACCACCCCCGCCCCTGCTGCTGCACCCCCTGCCAGCGCAGAGGAAGAAGAGGAAGAGGAAGAGGCAGGAGAGCTGGGCTGGAGTGGGAGCCCCCGGCTCACACATCTGGACAGGTATGGCTGGAAGGAGGTTGGTGGGCTGCTGCAGCACCTTCATGGGCACACATTGCTCCCTGCTGTTCTGCCATGTCCTCTGCCTGCTTCAGAGTCTCTTCCTGCTACWTTTCTCGGGAAAAGCTCCCTGTTCCTACAATTCAATCCCCATGTTCCTTCCCTAGTCTGTGCAGGGATGTCACTGATCTTTCCTTCCCTTCCAGTGCCARCCGCGACAGGAACACACTGCCCAAGAAGGGGTTGAGGTAAAAGAGCCCAAATGACTTTGTGTGGTGCTGGGGTGGGAAGGGGAGGCATTCCAGGCCAGTGCCCCGAGCCAGGGAAGCTGGGCTGCAGTGCAGTGGGCGGGAGCTGGACGGTGCTGGTCGATCTTACCATGCCTGTCTGCTGCTCCCCAGGTACCAGCTCCACTCCCAGGAGGAGGCCAAGGAGCGGCGCCACTCCCACGCGGTCAGCGGCCTGCCCGAGTCGGACGAGCAGCAGGAGCTGCCCTCGCCCCCCACCCTCCCCATGGCGCTGGTCGGGAAGGGCCCGCTCACCAGCATTGGTCAGTGCCCTCACTGCCAGCTCCTTCCCTCCTGCTCCCCCTGCTCCCTGTGTGATGTGCTGGTGCTCCCCTGGGCGCTGCTTGTCTCCCTGACACCACCAACACCAGCACCTGGTGCTTTGGGTGCTGGACTGGGACCAGGGGTGTCCACCACCTCTGCTTCAGGGCATCTCATCCACCTTTGGGCCTCAGGCCATAACTGCTCCTCTGGTGGTGCCTGGCAGGGCAAAGGGTAAGCCTTGCCCTGATCTGACCAGGACCTGCATGTTCCTGGAGGGTTTGAGGGGGTCCAGGCAGACAAGTTGGGGCAGCAGGCTCCACTCCTGCACCTGCAGGTGTTGGGCCGTGGCATAGTGGTACCCACTTGGCCCTGGGGAATGGATTTGTTTTTCAGCCCTGTGATTACCTTGGTGCTGGTGTCCAGGTCTTCCCAGCATCAGCCTGCCTTTTAGCTTTCCCCAGCCCCTCCCTGCTTTGGGACCACAATCCCTGCTTCCTCACTGCATCACAGCTCTCGTGGATCGCTCCCAGTCCTGCTTCCCCATCCTGATGGCAGGTCCCCAGCGTGGCTCTGACCCTGCCTCCTCCTCGCTTTCTCCTTGCAGTGAGCCCCACTGCCACCACAGCCCCGCGGATCACCCGCTCCAACAGCATCCCCACCCACGACTCCACCTTCGAGCTGTACAGCACCTCCCAGATGGGCAGCACCCTCTCCCTGGCCGACAAGTCCAAGGGCATGATCCGCTCGGGCTCTTTCCGGGACCCTGTGGACGATGGTGAGAGTGTGCTGTGCTCCTGCCCAGGCAGAGGAGGCTGCAGAGGGTTGTGGGGCTCCCTGCACCCTTGTCCCTTCCTACTGGTGCTGCCGTGGCATTGTTGGATGGGTGGCTGTGTCCCGTTCTTGGCATCAGAGCAGGGACAGCAACGCTGAGGGCTCTGTTGGACTCTATGCTGGCCTCAGCCCTGGGTCTGCCCTGACCCCCATGGGTACTCAGTGTCCTTGGGTTGCCCCCAGGATGCTATGACACTGGGGAGGAGGGGATCCAAGCAGACAAGGAGGGCAGCAGAGCCCCCAGGTTCACCACAGAGGAGGATGCAGGTGGAGGGCACGTACAGAGAAACGGGCAGTGCTGAGCAGCTGCCATCCCACCCTGTACCTCCCCCAGGCCACCCCTGAGAGCCCAGTCAGTAGGGGTGCCCTGACCTATAGGCCCTGGGTGCTGCTCTCCAGGGCACCCTGACAGCTCGGGTTTTCCTGTGTTGCAGTTCACGGATCGGTGCTGTCCCTGGCCTCCAGCGCGTCCTCCACCTACTCCTCCGTAAGAGCCGCCTCCGTGCTGCGCTGCTTTGTGCATGGCTGGGGGATCCGGGTGGGACTGGGGGGGGCTCTGTGCATGCCTCTGCCTGCTGCTGAGCCTGTCTGTGCCTCGCTGCCCCCCTGACTGCCTGCCTCTGTCTGTGTGTCTCTCTCTGCTCTCACGCTGCCAGGCTGAGGAGAAGATGCAGTCTGAGGTGAGCCCACACCCTTTGCTCACGCCTGCCCCTGCCCCCAGTGAGGGCAGTGCCTGGCCCCTCTCATCTCCCCTCTCTCCCCACAGCAAATCCGCAAGCTGCGCCGTGAGCTGGAGTCCTCGCAGGAGAAGGTGGCCACGCTGACGTCCCAGCTGTCTGCTAACGTGAGTCCCCATGGAGCCCCTGTGGGGCACCCCACTCCGTCCCTGCAGGGCGTAGGGCTGGTGCTGGATGTGCCCATGGAAGCTCTGATTTCCCTTCAGCGTTTTGCATCCCACACCTGGCAGTGGGTGCTCACCTGTCCATGRGTTTTTGCCCAGATGTTGGGGCTCACCTGTTTCTCCACTTCTCCCAGGCCAACCTGGTGGCAGCCTTTGAGCAGAGCCTGGTGAGCATGACATCCCGCCTGCGGCACCTGGCTGAGACCGCCGAGGAGAAGGTGGGTGTGTCGTGGGGCTGGTGGGTGCTGGACTTGGGAGATTGCCCCAAGGGTGCTCTTGGGTGGGCACTCCATGGCTGCCAACTCTGCTGCCCCAGGACACGGAGCTGCTGGACCTGCGAGAGACTATTGACTTCCTAAAGAAGAAGAACTCAGAGGCCCAGGCTGTGATCCAGGGTGCTCTAAATGGCACTGATGTCACCCCCAAAGGTAAGGCATGATGCTGCAGCCCTTCCTGAGCTGGGATGCTCCTGCTGGGACTGGCACAGGGCCCCAGGGCACACCCTCTCATGGGGGAAGTTCATCTGGAGACAGGGTGCCCCGGGCAGCAATTTTTCTCCACCTGGGATCCTTGACCATCTGAAACCAGGAGTGGACAGCCAGAGCTGTCACCCTGGGAGATCACAGTGCTGGCATGTAAGGGAATGGTTGTCAATCTCGGGAGACCTTGCCAGGCCCTTAGCCAACAGCCAGTTTTGCCTGCGGCTGTTGACTTTGTTCCCATAAGTGCTGTTTGTAGCCCCAAAACCCCAGTGTGAGTGCAAGAAGCTGGCAGGGAGATGGCCTGGGACAGCAGCAGGGTGATACATGCCCTGGGCACATATGTGGCAGTGCCCATGTGGTGTCTGAGTCCGATGTCATTGTTACAAGGTGGCTTCAAGAGCTCAGAAGGTGTTGGGTGGGAGGAGGAATTGGGTGTAGGGAGGGGGGACGATAGGGTGCTCTGGTTTTGGGACAGTTGCAGGTAACTGATCCCTCCTTTCCCAATCTCTCCTGCTTCTCTGGACCCCAGAGCTGCGCATCAAGCGGCAGAACTCCTCTGACAGCATCTCCAGCCTCAACAGCATCACCAGCCACTCCAGCATCGGCAGCAGCAAGGACGCTGACGCCAAGAAGAAGAAGAAGAAGAGCTGGGTGGGTTGGATGGGGCACTGGCAGGAGATTTGGGGCTTGGGGAGCCACTGGCAGGGTCTGCTCAAGGTCAGCCCCACAAACCAACTGCTCTCAGTCTGCCTTGGCTTTGGCTGTTGGTGCTTCCTGTCCTCTGGGGACAGGAGTGGTGAGGAGAGTTTAACTGCCATGGATCTGTGTCTTGAATTGTTGGCTGGGACTTCTCCAGCCCCTTCAGGAGTTTCCCAGCCCTGGCCCTGCATGCCTGCTTCCTTGTGTATTCCCCCATGTCTCCCTCCTGCRCACGCAGGCTCTGACAGTGTGGAGGGCTGGCGCCTCGGCCGGGCAGCTCCTTCCCTGCACCAGGCAGCTCTGAGCTGGATGTGCAATTAAGTCTTGCTTTGTTTTGTTTCTCTTCCCCTATGCTGACCTCAACCCTTTTTTTCCAGGTGTATGAGGTAAGTCCCACGCTGTCCAATCCACCTGTGCCCAGCCAGGGCCCCTGCTCCATTTCATGGGACGGTGCTCATACACTCCCCATCCCATCCATCCCACTGGCACTAACCCCAGCACAGGCCATCCTGGGTCCCCAGCCAGGCTGTGCCCACCTTGGCTGCTTCCTTTGATGCTAAGGACAAATATGCACCCACAAGGAGGGGCTTGAACTGCCATAGATAGACAGCAGGAAAGGCTCACATGGGACCTGCCCCATGGATGGGAACAGTCCCCTTCTTGCCTAGGGAAGGCAGGCACTCTCCTGACTTCCTGTAACTGGATCTTTTGGGATGGAGGCCTTGGTGCAGCCCTGTCAGTGTCACTGAGGACACTGGAGTGCACTGCCCATCTCTGCCTCTCCAGGGCTGCCTGATATGGTCTCAAGTGGCTCTGTCTCTGCCAGCACCCACATAAGTCAAAGTGTTTCCCTGCTCCCACCATCAGCAGAGCTGGATACCTGCTTTGTTTACATTGAAATGCAATGCTTTTGCTTTTGGGAACACCCTAGAGCAGTCTGCTAGTGCCTGTGGGGACTGGAACAGATCCAGTGTGCTTTCCATCCCTTCTTTCCCCCACCTTCCCTTGGAGCAGGCCCTGGCAGTGCAGGGCACATGTTGTGAGCCCAGGGTGCTCGTCCTGCTGCTCTCCTACCAGCTGGTGGGACCCAGTTTGGGTCTAGTTTGGTCCCTGTGCAGTGTCCATCCCCCTCCCTGGCCCCAGCCCACTGCTCACCCACCACTGCTCTGTGTGTGCTGTGTGCATGCTGCATGCTCAGGTGAGACACCAGCATGCTCTGTGGAGGGCTGGCTGCCCCTCTGTGCTTCCAGCAGGATCCAGGGGGCACAGGGAGGTGTGGGGCAGGACTCTGGCTCTGCCATGGCTGGAGCAAGGGACATCCCTGTAAATAAATGCCTCTTGCTGAAATGGCTGTGGTGGGGTGAATGTGGGGATGAATTGGCCCTTCTTGATGGACCAGGGTGTTGGTGCCATGCCTGAACAGCTTGGTGTAGGTGCTGGTGGGGAGCAGGGCTGGGAGATGTCCTGACCAGGACATTGGTCCCACGCTGTGGGGCTCTGGTGCCATCCAGGCTGGGGTGAGTGTTGCCCAAAGGGCTGTGCACCCCATCCATTGGCTGTGCCAGCAGAGCAGGGTCAGGCTGCAGCTTTCCCCAGCATGGTGGAGGTGCTGCCTCTGTGATGGTGTGGTTGTACTGGTCCCAGCTCAGACTGTCTGTGGGTCCTGGACAGACAGAGCAGGACCAGGCCAGATCTCTGCTTGTGAGGCTGCACCACAGACTGTCTCTAACAAGTTTTCCTTCTCCTGTAGCTACGCAGCTCCTTCAATAAGGCCTTCAGCATCAAGAAGGGCCCCAAATCGGCTTCGTCCTACTCTGACATAGAGGAGATCGCCACGCCAGACTCGTCAGCCCCCTCCTCCCCCAAGCTACAGCATGGCTCCACAGAGACTGCCTCGCCCTCCATCAAGTCCTCCACATCCTCCTCCGTGGGCATTGACACGGCTGAGTACGTGGGGCCAGGGAGGGCCAGTGGCAGAGGCTGCAGGCTCCTACCAGACRCACGTGTGAGACCTGGTCTCTCCCTTGGCCTAGGCTCTTCCAGGCCCACAGTGAGGGTGAGCCCGAGAAGAAGGAGGTGTCAGAGCTGCGGTCAGAGCTGTGGGAGAAGGAGATGAAGCTGACAGACATCCGCCTGGAGGCCCTTAACTCAGCCCACCAGCTGGAGCAGCTGAGGGAGACCATGCACAACATGCAGGTGAGGACCCCGCCAGCAGCCTGGCTGCTCTCAGTACCAAGGTGCCCACAGTCCCTGCATTCTCACCGCTGTGCTGCACCCCAGAGTGCTGCTGGTGTRCAGCTCCTTACCCTGTGCCCTGCCTTGTTGTGCCCCAGCTGGAGGTGGATCTCCTGAAGGCTGAGAATGACCGTCTCAAGGTGGCCCCTGGGCCCTCAGCAGTGCTAGGTGCTGTTCCCAGCCACATCACGAGCACATCGGCCTCCTCTTCACCACGGCGCTCCTTGGGTCTCACCATTGGTCACGCCTTCAGCCCCAGCCCAGGGGATGCAGGTAGGGGTGATAGGGCTGCTGCCAGATGGGGAAGGCCTGGGATAGGGAGGAGCGTGTGTGGTGGCAACGTGCTGCTGCTCACCTGGAGTGAGCAGGGGTCTGTCGTGCTGCTGGTGCCGCTGTTGGCCACAGCAGGATTTGCCTCTGGCTGGGCACAGCCAGGCCTGGTGGCTCGGCTCTGGCCAGCRCAGCCTCACTGCTCCATCCCCAGACATGTCCCCCATGGATGCTGTCAGYGCTGGCGCCCAGAAGGATGAGCTGACACTGCGGATCGTGGTGCGCATGCCGCCCCAGCACATCATCAAGGGGGTGAGTGTGGGCTCTGTGGGGAGCCTGACCTGTCACCGTGTCATGGCCCTGACAAAGGGGCAAAGGATGCCTCCTGGGGCTGGATGTGGTGCTGCAGCACTGCACACTTCTGCCTTGGCTCCTAGGACCTCAAGCAGCAGGAGTTTTTCTTGGGCTGGACCAAGGTGAGCGGGAAGGTAGACTGGAAGATGCTGGATGAGGCTGTCTGCCAGGTCTTCAAGGTAGGAGCAAAAAGAGCACTCTTTAGAGAGCCATCCTTCGACACTGCTCCACCAGCCCCGCTATTCCTGGCCCAGGTCCTCTCCAAGCTCTCTTGGAGCCACTCTCTGCCAGCCCTCAGGGGCACTGACAGCCCTGTCCTTCTCCATGTAGGATTACATCACTAAGATGGATCCTGCATCCACGCTGGGGCTCAGCACCGAGTCCATCTATGGCTACAGCATCAGCCACATCAAGCGGGTGCTGGACACGGAGCCGCCGGAGCTGCCGCTGTGCCGCCGAGGCCTGACCAGCGTTGTTGTGACGCTCAAAGGTCAGTGTGGCAGAGGGGCTCCATGGCTGTGCCATGTCCCTGCTGTCTGGGGGTATTACAGGGTGGGAGTGGACCCTCAGCCCTCCCCTGCCCACAGGCTTGAAAGAGAAGTGCGTGGACAGCCTGGTGTTCGAAACACTCATCCCCAAGCCCATGATGCAGCACTACATCAGCCTCCTGTTGAAGCACCGCCGCCTCATCCTCTCTGGGCCCAGTGGCACCGGCAAGACCTACCTGACCAACCGCCTGGCCGAGTACCTGGTGGAGCGCTCGGGTCGGGACGTCACCGAGGGCATCGTCAGCACCTTCAACATGCACCAGCAGTCCTGCAAGGTGGGGGCACACAGCAGTGTCCCTGTGGGCACTGGTGCCGTGGTCCCTGTGGCTGTCATGCCATGGCCCCACACGTGACACCCGACCTGTTTGTTCCAGGATCTTCAGCTGTACCTGTCCAACCTGGCCAACCAGATCGACCGGGAGACGGGCACGGCGGACGTGCCGCTGGTGATCCTGCTGGACGACCTCAGCGAGGCAGGCTCCATCAGCGAGCTCGTCAACGGGGCGCTCACCTGCAAGTACCACAAATGGTGAGAGCCCTCTGCACCCCTCCAGTGCAGCCCCATGGCACACACACACTCCCCGCTGCTCTCACCGAGGTCGCTGGGCTGCGGGGATGAGGCTGCACAAGTCTGCTGTGCCCAGATCAGCTCTGTCTTGGGCAGGGGTGACTCAGAGGCTTGTTCTCATGAATCTTTTCTCTCTGTCACTCACTCAGTCCATATATCATTGGCACTACCAACCAGCCTGTGAAGATGACCCCAAACCACGGCCTCCATCTCAGCTTCAGGTAGGAATTKTACATCCCTGGGGATCATCTTTGTGGGGTTTTGGGGGACAGAAGCCATCACTTGCACCTGGGTGTTTCTGTGGTCACATCCTCTGGCTGGGGACCCTGATTAGGATTGAGCCCCCAGGCCTGTTCCTGCCATCCCAGAAGGACTTGATATTCCCCAGCCTCAGGCAAGTGCAGATTGGGGATGCAAGGAGGGCCTCAAGAGTGCTGGGGAGCAGGGCAGCTTGTGTGGAGACCCAGCCCTGACCACTGGAGTCCTCCCCCAGGATGCTGACCTTCTCCAACAACGTGGAGCCGGCCAATGGCTTCCTGGTGCGCTACCTGCGGCGGAAGCTGCTGGAGTCGGACACGGACATCAACGCCAACAAGGAGGAGCTGCTGCGGGTGCTGGACTGGGTGCCCAAGCTCTGGTACCACTTGCACACCTTTCTGGAAAAACACAGCACATCCGACTTCCTCATCGGTACGGCCTTGCCTCACCTTCCTCCCCTGCCCCAGGCTGTGAGGAGCCCTGGGGACTGGGACCAAACCCT
>JACDOX010000294.1:492429-532620 GCA_014549065.1 Cardinalis cardinalis
CACACCTGCACACCAGCACACCTGCACATCTGCACACCTGCACATCACACCTGCACACCCCAGATGCACTCCCTGCTGTGCTCCCCTCCACCCCTCTGCCCCCAGACCCACCACATCGGCCGGGGTCCGGGGATCCAGGCCAGGAGTGGCGATCCCACCTGGCTGCTTTCCATTCAGACTCTTTAAGCCTTTGAGGGAGGGGGAAGTCTGACTTTAATACATGATTTAATTTTTTTTTAATAAAAAAGGGAAAACCAACCAACATCCTGAAGCCATCTGCGCTGCCTCTGACCCGCCCCTTAGCTGTGTGTAGGTAAATTATATGGAGACATAGCTGTATATACCACGAGCAGTGCATGTGATGCAGCAGCAGCAGCAGCAGCAGCAGCAGCAGCAGCAGCATGGCCCCAGCCCGGCGCCGCCACCGCCCCGCCGCTGCCCTCCTCAGCTCCGGCCCCGCCATGGGGGAGGCGGCGACGACCAAAACCCATCGCTCGAGAGCTCTCCACCGCCCTGATGATTTCCCCCTCAATTAAAATGAAAATCCCCGATTAAATCATATAAAAGAAGAAAATAATGCCAAGAAGCAAAGCATGCCAAGCCCGACCCGCCAGCGGAGAGTGAGCTATCACCGCCGCGACCGTGGCGCCCATGTGTGTCGTGTTCCTGTGTCTTGTCGCGTTTGTCCCATGGCCGGGTAGCAGCAACATCGTGGCTTCGGTGTCCTGTGTCGCGTTGGTGCATTTCACGGTCAGAGCAACTTTAGAAGCCATATTAGAGCACGGTGCAGCGGGACCCCACGGGGACAGGCCCGCGGTGAGCCGTGACCCCCTTCCCCCGTGTGTCCCCCCGGTTCCGTGGGGCTCGGGCTGCCCTTGGGTGCCGCTGGCACCCGGACCAGGACAACGCCGGGCACAGATGTTGGGCTCGACCTGCTGGTGGTGAAAAGGATTTTCGGAGCAATGTGGGTTATTTCTGTCATGTCCAGCCGGTGGTTTCTGTTTTGGGGACGAGGGCTGGCACTTCCCTCTCCTGGCGGCACCGCGGAGCAAACCCAGCTGTGCCGCGGAGATGCTCCCGGGGTACCAAAGGAAGCGAATCCACGAGTCTTGGCAACAGGCTCGGGCTCCTTTTCCTTTTTTCTCCCGGTCTGAGAGGGAGGAGCCGGCTCCTTTGGGAGTCCAGGCTCGGCCATCCTTGGAACGGCGGTGCCGGCCCGGCTCGGACCGTGCCAGCCCCGCAGCGCTCGGCTCCGGCGGAAGCTGCTTTTAATGCCCCTTCCCCTCGTGTGGACTCTGTCGTTCCGTCTCTGATCGTTTGATGGTTATTTTGTAATGATTTACGTCTCCTTATTAAAGAAACGAGCTGAAAGGAGCTGGTTCCCTTCTGGTCTTGCTGCTGGGGCTCAGGGGGCATGAGGGGCAAGAGCCAGGGCAGTGATCCCAGGGAAGATGGAGGGATGGAGGTGTGGGTGGAGCCCCACAAGGGCCCAGGTCCCCCAGAACACGGAGTCATGAAATCACTTCGGTTGGAAAGGCCCTCTAAGATCGTGGAGTTCAGGTGCCAACGCAGCACTGCCATGTTTACCACTGAACCGTGTCCCAGGTGTCCCATTCACGTTTGAACGCTTCCAGGGACGGTGACTTCGCCGCGGCCCTGGGCAGCTGTGCCAGGCCCTGACAGCCTTTTCAGGGAAGAACTTCTCCCCAGTATCCAACCTAAACCTCCCCTGGCACAACCTGAGGCCTTTTCCTCTT
This sequence comes from Cardinalis cardinalis, assembly GCA_014549065.1. Taxonomy (NCBI): domain Eukaryota; kingdom Metazoa; phylum Chordata; class Aves; order Passeriformes; family Cardinalidae; genus Cardinalis; species Cardinalis cardinalis. The sequence goes on from JACDOX010000294.1 coordinate 494,187, forward strand.
GTCCTGTCCCTGTTCCCTGGGAGCAGAGCTTGACATCACCCGGCTGTCCCCTCCCAGAGCCAGAAGGGTCCCCCTGAGCCTCCTTTGCTCCAGGCTGAGCCCCCCAGCTCCCTCTGACTTGTGCTCTGGGCAACCTCGAACCCCAGCTGAGCAAGGCTGGACGAGACCTGGGGCACAGGTGGGAAATACCAAGGTCTCCACAGAATTCTTGGCCCCCAGCACACTGAGTCTGATCCACAGTCACATCCTGCTCCACCAGCCCTAAGGGAAGAACTCAACCTGCACCAACCACCTCCAAAGACTGGAACATGTGGAGGTTCCAGCAGCCTCACCCGAGACAGAGGTTCCCAGATGTGACACCACCTCTTGCCTGTGCCACACTTTGTGCTGACCAAACCTCTGAGCAAAACCAGGGCTTGTCCCCAGAGTGGGAAAGGGGCCTGATCCCCACTGTGATGTCGTGGTGGAGATGGGACCCTCTCCTGTTTTACCTTCCCACTGCTGGGTGCTTTTCAGGGATGTGCATCCCAGGTCCTTCATTTCAGCTTTCCCTGAAAAGGCACCTGTGCTGCAGCTGAAAAACTTTTGTGCTTTTATGGATGATGGATATTGTTATGCCACGAGAATTTTGGGAGAAACAGGGAATTTTAGCACAAACAACTTGGAATTCCAGAAAGATGGAAGCAAAGTCAAAGCTTCTATTTTATCAACTCTTACTTTATTCATTTATAAATACTGTTGTGTTTACAAGCATCATAGCTGTGAATATTATTCCCAAACTTTCAAACACATAATACTTATAATACTATATAACAACAACCAGTAAAACAAATCATTCATCTCAGGGTTTGAAAGGCCACTCAAAAGTTGCATAAAAATACATTCTCTCCCCATCTCATCAGCCAGTCCTGCTTCTCCAAGGAGTTTATTTACAAAGAGCCATCACCAAACTTGCAGCCGCAATAGGTGGGTTCACCCCAAGCAATAAAAATTAACTCACCCCAAGCAATTGCTTAGAAAAAAAATCTCATGTTCCCCAAGGGAGACCACGTCTGGCAAATGCTCTGGTTCCAAGAGGGATCAATTTTAAAAACCCATTTGCTCTGCACCTTGTGCCAAGCACAGGGTTTGAGGTGTCCTGTTTGTCACCTCCTCAGTGCACTGGTTATGTCAGGCATGAAGTGAGACAAAAAACAATCCATTCTCAAGAATGTGATTTGCAGTTGCGSCATCCCCACGAGACGCTCACAGCTTTGGCTGATCAGGGCACTGAGCTGTGGGGCCCAGGGCTCAGAGAATCCAGTGCTAAGCAGACACTGCAGCTGCAGTGGTTTGGCTTTGCAAGGTGCCACTCAGAATGAGCCTCCCACAGCCTTTCCACTCTGCTCCTTGGGAAAAAGCGCAGCGAGTGTCCTGTAAGAAGGGGCAAAACATCAGTGCAGGATGGATTTGTCAGATTGGGTTGAACCCTCTCCCTAAAACAGACACCAGGTTCTTCCTGCGGCCAGGAACCTGCCTGTGAGAAGGACAGGATCTTGATTCTGAACTCTCCTCCTCATCCTGCTGGGATGCACGGCCTGAGGGGCCAGCCCAGCTGGGGAGCACCTCCTGCTCCACGGGCAAACAAGGGACAGAGGGACAGAGCTCCTGCCCCTGAGCTCCTGAGCACAGAGGGACAGAGCTCCTGCCCCTGAGCTCCTGAGCACAGAGGGACAGGGCTCCTGAGCACAGAGGGACAGGGCTCCTGACCCCTGAGCACAGAGGGACAGGGCTCCTGAGCACAGAGGGACAGGGCTCGTGATCCCTGAGTACAGAGGGACAGGGCTCCTGAGCCCTGAGCACACAGGGACAGGGCTCCTGGCCCCTGAGCACAGAGGGACAGGGCTCGTGATCCCTGAGCACAGAGGGACAGGGCTCCTGAGCTCCTGAGCTCCTGAGCACAGAGGGACAGGGCTCGTGATCCCTGAGCACACAGGGACAGGGCTCTTGAGCTCCTGAGCACACAGGGACAGGGCTCCTGAGCCCTGAGCTCCTGAGCACAGAAGGGACAGGGCTCCTGAGCCCTGAGCACAGAGAGACAGGGCTCGTGATCCCTGAGCACAGAGGGACAGGGCTCTTGAGCTCCTGAGCACACAGGGACAGGGCTCCTGAGCCCGGAGCACAGAGGGACAGGGCTCCTGAGCCCTGAGCACACAGGGACAGGGCTCCTGAACCCTGAGCTCCTGAGCACAGAGGGACAGGGCTCCTGAGCCCTGAGCTCCTGAGCAGAGCCCAAGGCTGAAGCGAGGAGTGGTCACCAAGAGAGAAAACACCAAGAACTACTCACAGAAAGAGCAGAAGTACTCACAGAAAGAGTGCACCAGGAGGGGACGGCGCGCAGGGAAGCATTGACTGGATCTCAAGACTTAAAGCCGTTCAATAGAGCAGGGTTAAAATCAAGGAATATAAAAAGGATGCCTGGCTTAGGCAGTGCTCTGCAGAAACCCTGATGCCTTTACCAGCTTTGGTCTCTTCCTCCCAAAGCTCAGCAGCAGAGGCAGGGCCTCAGTGTACCAGGAGAAACGGTGCCTCAGCTGCACAAACGGCTGCCCCAGCTGAAGAGCAGCTTGTGGTCAGAGCTGCCTGGGGAGAACCGGCAGCTCCAGGAAGAGCAAGAGAGGTGGAAACAGGCAGGACAGGGAGGGGAAGGGGGAAAATGGAGAATTAGGGGGGAAAAAAAAACAAAGAGAGAAAACCCCAGAGAGAGGAAAACAGAGATGTTTTCTGAGGCAATAACCAGCAAAAGGTTTGAAAAAGTCCAGGATTGCCTGACAGAGATAAGTTTGACCCTGCTGAGCAAGCTCAGGTATTCTGCTCATGTTCAAGTATCTCATCTCTCTGGGCAGTGAGAGCCCAGCCAGGGCTGCTCAGGAACATGGTAGGGCTGCTCCATGGCCACCTCCAGGTTCAGTGACCAAGAACTGCTGCCCTTGACCAGACAGAGCCTGGGGAGTTGGAGGACAAAGAGGATGAAAGGACAAATATGGAAGGATGTAGATGGGAGAATGTTTGGATACAGCAGGACGTCTCTGAGAGGGAAGGTTCTGTTAGAGAGGAGTCTGTTAACAGGAAGCTGAACAGAACTGCTGACRTCCCACAGCACGGAGAGAGGAGCCAATGTCTAAATGCCCATGGGAGAGAACAATTCCAAACTGTTTAGAGTGCATGTAACATGAAAGAGGAATATTTCTGGGGGGTTCCTTCATGGCCAAAGCTTATCATAAGTTTCTGACAGGTCAGAAGACTTTCATTTACCATGATTCAGTTACCAGCAGCTCCCTGTCCCTCTGACACTGACACCCCTGGCCTCTCCAAGGCATGTGGGACAGGATGCTGACATTCTCTGTCTACAAATCCTGCTGCAAATCAAAGGGAGGTACCTGAAACACCAGACCAGGCTCTGCTGTGGGCTCTGCCTTCAGGGAGGCAGCAGGACAATGTCCCAGATGGCTTTTGGGAAGGGGAGCCTGGTGTCTGGCACGGGCACAGCTCCCTGCAAGGTGGTTCACGCTCACACACAGGTGAGAGCAGCAGAGGGTCTGGAGGGGTTCAAGTTTGTCCTTCAAAAAGCTCAGCAAGTGCCTGGGATATATCCTGTCCCAAGGAACAAGAGTCCAGGTGGCAACTGGATGCTACCAACCACAGAGACAGGAGCCCTGGGAGGACACAAAGTGAAACAGCATCACCCAGGCTGGGGGGGAAAGGGAGCCCGAGGGAGAAGGGTCTGACACCGAGTGTCAGCACAGCACTGATGTTACTGAACAGGTTCAGAATCTTATCTAAAATAAAAGACTCAGTCTACTGGGGCAAGAGGAGAAGGTTGTCTGTGCAAAACAGCTCATCAGCCTGTGACAGACATGAGCTCTGCTGGCTTTCACAGCATCACATTTAACCAGAGTCCCACATCTCAGTGGGCTGATGTGCATCCTCAGAGTCCCAGCCCAGGTTCACATTTCCCACCTGTAAAGGGCTTGGACATGCTGGGTTAGTTCTTCAGATGTCACTTTTTACAGTAGGAGCTTCCCACTCCAGGTCAGAGTCCAAAACCAAATACTGAGCTTTTGGAAGAAGTTTTGGCAGCTCAAACCCAGTCCTCACATTTCTCCCTTGAATTAAATGTCCRAGATACCACAACATGCATAAATTAAAAAAAATAAAATGGCAGGGGGTGTGTTGGGGGGCAAGAGGGGTAGAAAGGGAATGTACAGCAAAGGGCAGGGCAAGGCAGGTGTGACATTGATCCCACGGCTGAAACACTTGCTGTACTGACGGGAAGGAAGGGGTAGGGCTCGCTGGTGGGGTTGGCAGCTGGTGTAGGACACCCCTCCTTGTCCTCCCTTTGCTCTGATTCCTATTTGGAGAGTTTGCTGATGACTCGAATGAGGGCTCCGTTCTCATCCTTCAGCCTTTGGTTGTCCGACTTCAGCTCTGTCAAAATCTGGGGAGAGACAAAGACAAGGTGGGATCAGAGGGGCTGGGGGGCCAGGGGGACACTGGATCCCCTCCAGCAGCACCTCCCACGGCTCTGCAGCATCTCCAGAGCTCTCACAAGCTGGGCTGAGAGCMAGGCGTGGGGGGCGAGAGGGGCCTCGAGCACAGCACTGAGCAGGGGCCCCTGGTGCAAAGCAAGGCCACAGCCCCAGCAGCAGGGCAGGAACCATTTCTGAGCTGCTTCATCCCAAACCTGTGCCCAGAGGCCAAATACAGCTCAGCAGACAAGTAAAGCTGGTTTTCCTGATATACTTCTTCCATTTTGCCAGGACTGGAAGGGAAACCAAAGGTCTGGAATCTTCATGTACGACTGAACCTTGCCAAATCTCTTTAGAATACCCCCAAATCTCCCTGGGACCCTGCAGATGTGTAATACAGTCCCAAGTGGGACTGGTAGAACACTGGAGGTACCTCCTGGGTGCTCAGCTGAGGTTGCAACAGACAAAAGCCTTTGGAAACAGAGAAGAAATAGCTTCAACAAGACCCTTCCAGCATTTCCCATTGGCATGAACCCTGCTGGCTCCCTGTGCTGCAGCCAGTGACCTTCCCTGGGCTGTTCCCAACCACTGGGCACCAGAGGGAGACCCCTGCTCCCGTCTGGGGTGTGGCACACAAGGGGTCACTCCCACCACAGGTGACCAGCCCCAAGGCAGCAGGGACACCAGGGCAGAGTGGGGTCACACACATGGCACCCGTATGAGCTCAGCCACAGCTTCTGTCTGCCAAGGTGCATCTCAGAGCAATTCCCTCCAATTAAAAATCTGCACTAAATCTCCTTCCTCCTAACCTGGTGTTTCAGCTTTGACCACAATGTTCTGCCCCCCTCCACCTGCAGGCCCTGCCTGATCACCAGCTCTGAGTGGGGGCAGCTCCTGGGGCAGTTCCAGCTCCCAGCAGAGCAATTCCCTTCTTACAGGGCTGGGCCAAGCCATGGTGGGCCCCAACACACCCAACTCCATCCCCTGGGCACTGCTGGGGGAGGTTTCAGCGGGGAGGGAGGAGGGGCTGGTGCTGCATGGTGGGACACTGTGGGAAGGGTAAATCCATGTGCTGGGCTGGGCAGAGCAGCCAGAGATGCTGAGTGTGCCCGCCTGGAGCCAGTGCTGGTGTGACACCATGGCTGGGATGCCACCAGAGCAGCACTCGTGGCCCCTTGTGCCATTTCTCATGGCCAAAGAAGAGGCATTGCCATCACCATCACCATCACCYAAGTGATCAGGAGCTCAGAGACACAGCAGAGCTCTTGGTATCTCTGCACTCCTCTGTCTCCTCCTGAGCTCCACTGCCACTCACACTGGTGCCTCCCAGTGCCCTGCAAGAGCCCCTCCAGCCACTGGGCAGTCCTGTCAGGCCCTGTCACTGCCCGGGGTGGCTCTGCAGTGCCCACTGCTGTGATAATGGCTGTGAGAAGTCCTGACACTCATTCGGGGAGGGAGAACCTGTCACAGCTCCCAGAAATGACGTGAGAGAGAAGCACTGCAGCCCCAGGGCTCAGCTGGAGCCTGAYGGGGCTGTGCCTCATGGGGGGCTTTGTGTGACCTGTGTCACTTATTTGAAAAGGGAGGAGTGTAAGTACCTGTGAAATAAGTGCCTCTGGACATGTTTCCTGGTCACAAACCAGCTCCAGCAGTGCCCAGTGGGGCTTCCTGACAGCTGCACATCAGCCTCAGACAACACAAGGCCAGGGTGTCCCTCCCTTGGAAGCAGAGAGTCTCAGTCGGGTGACATGAACCCCATGGGAACAGGCTGGAAGGGCTGCAGGTTTCCAGGAATGGTGAGCAGGGATGCGGCCCAGCCCCAGGGAATGAGGCTGACCATGAGGCAGTGCTGGGGTTGGGGCTGGAGGCTGCTCTGAGCAGCAGGGCTGTGTCACCTGGGACATGAGAACACAGCTCCTCAGAAACCATGTGCCTGCAGGCAAACGAGATCCACTGAAAAGCACTGCTGCCAGAGCGTGGGACAGCTGGCAGAGCCTAAACCAGGGACATCTCTGCACAGCTGTGACGTGCACAGACACCACTGAGGCAGAGTTTACACACAGCAGCAACATCCCGTGTTAGACCCACTCAAAGAGCTGAAACTAACTCAGCAGAGCTCACAGACCATGGCTCTCCCCAGGCAGGGAACTGCACACCTGTGAGCGAGGGGGGAAGTGTGAGCCTCAGCCAGAGCAGAGGGGGATGGAGGGCACTGAGCACATGGGCACCTCCTGGGAGGAGGAGAGGTGACTTGCAGGTTGTGAAACATCAATTCTTTGAATCTGCAAAGAATTTTGCTCAACTTTCCCTCTCAAATCTCAACGCATGTGGGGAAGGAGAATGACTTAAACTCACATTTTAAGAGAAGAAATGAGGCAGAGTCAGGTTGGAGGCTAGTTGCACAGATTAAACCCAGAAAGGCTGTGAGATCAGTTCACCTGACCATCTGCACAATCCAGGGCACACAATCTAACCCTGACTCTCCTGGCCCTGGTGACACACATGTGGGCTTGAGCTGAGACTCCTGGAAAGGGGAAGCCACAATTCCCCTGATTAGTTTGTTTCTGTGGTTAATCAGCCTTGATATAATTTGTGTGCTAAGAATAGATTTTTTTATTCTGTGGTGCCACTTCCAGCCCACAAGAGCACACAACTTCTTGTGTCTCAAGGGWTATGAATACCCCTACTAACCTGCAAAGGACAGGTAGGGCCCCAAGAAAGGAGCATTTACAGCTTTATTTTAGCATTGAACCAATGAAGTAGCAGGAAGAGATGTAATTTAACTGTGTGATGTGTGAAGGCAAAGCTTAGGGAAGACTCATCCTTGGGTTTCCACCATTAATTGTCCAGCACTGGATTTAAAACAGAAGATGAAAACATTGAGTGCTCCTGGTCTGGCTCCTGCTGCATCCCCCACCCTGTGCCAGCCCACAGGAGACAGGGGGATGCTGAGCCTGTGGACTCATACTCCAAAATTTCAATTTAAAATAAGGGAAGGAACTTGTCCTTTTTGTTCAAGGGACCAAGAAAACCTGCTGAGGACAGTTCACTTTGTAGTTTTTCTAAAAATAACCTTTCTGTCTAAAATGTTAGCTTTTCACAACATCCCTGAAATCTTCCTGACTTTGGATAATCTGATTTGCTGAGTGCCAGCTTCTCCCTGAACTAAGTCTAATTAAAAAAGAATTCTATTATAAGCAGACATGTGCATAAGCCACTTCTTTTCAAGTGTCCAAGGCCAGGCTGGAYGGGGCTTGGAGCAACCTGGTCTAGTGGAAAGTGTCCCTGCCCATGGCAGGGGGTGCAACGAGATGAACTTTAACTCAACCCCTTCCAACACAAACATTCTGTGGCTCTGTTTCAAGGCCAAGTACCAGGCAAGGAGCTGCTGGCACTGCYAAGCCACCCCAAAGCCATTCCCAAAGCTAAGCTGGCAAGGGCAGCAGCATCTGCCAAGCAGAGCAAGAGCCAGGGGGGAGCAGAGCTCCAGCAAAGCCCTGCCATGGCAGCAGCACCATGCTCTTGGAATTCAGAGATCCTCTGCCACAAGCTCTGAGCCACAAGCGTCCCCAGGCAGCCTGGAGAGCAGAGGAGAGTGGAGACCTGCCTGGAGGAGAGGAAGAGGGAGGCAAGATGAGCCCGAGGGAAAGCAGCTACAGCTCCTCTGATTCCTTGGGCTTGGAGGGCAGAGAGAGTCTGGCTACAACCCGGGTCAGAGCCCTGTTCTCAGCCAGCAGCTGCTCATTCATCTGCCTCAGAGTGTGAATCTGTTTGAGCTGGTGGAGATTCTGCAGAGAGTGAGAGGAGTGGACAGAGAAATACAGAGAGAACATCATGGAAATGAACAGGCACAGAAATGGGAGTTTAGTTCACAGGCAGTGAAAGAAAAAAAGAGAATAAAAGRAATTAGTAGCAATGAGTGCTGGATGGGGAAAGCCTGACAACACACCAAGGGTATTTTGGGAATCAGCCCTTTCTCCAGGGGCCCCCAAARTCTTAACAAAGGTCAAATACAGGGATTTCCCACCACAAAGCAGGATCATATTCTAGTTTACCCAGACAGCCCTGGGACTTGGGAACTGCTGTGAGACCTATCACCAGTGACTTAACACCTAGACAGGCTCTGAAAGCACTGCTGGGAACTGAGAATTTCTTTAAAACTCCTTTTCTTTATGTAACTCTGAAAGCCAAAGCAGCTGTGTGGAGCAAAGAGGAACCAGAACTTCCTGGAAGATCCCAAAGGCAGAGACTGAAGCACCTGAAAGTGTCACTGTCCCACAGCAGATCACCAAGACAGGTACTGTGTCTGCTCGTGTCCCTCATCCTTGAGTGATGCTCCTGRGTCTGCCCAGGCTCAGTCCTGCCAAAACCTCTGGGTTTGGTTTCTCATCCTTGCCCAGATTCAACTCTTCTCTGTCTCAGGGCTCAATTTATCTCTGACCTTCAGAGGGGACAAGTCTGAACCTTAAACTGCTCATTCCAGGAAGAGGAGTCTGAATGGAGCATCTCCCACAGTGGGGATGTGCCAGGAGGGCATTCCTGGTGACAAAGGCAATGAGGGGCACAGGACAGGGCAGAGACCAAGCCCCACACTGGGACTTGCACAGGCACAAACTGGACATGGGTACAAACTGTGAGTGGGTACAAACTGGAGCTTGCACAAGTACAAACTGGGCACAGGCACAAAGTGGACATGGGTACAAACTGGGKCTTGCACAGGTACAGCAGCAGTGGGAGGTCAGGAACAGAAGAGCCACGAGGAAGCAGAACAGGGAAATGGCCCAGGCCATGCAGACATCCCAGTGCCACAAGGACGACACTGCTCCCAGTAATGCCAAAGTGAATTCATGTGCTGGACATTTACACCACTGCAGGTGCCAGGAGATGCCAAGAGCTGTGGAGCTGCTTCCTGAGCAGTATCTCTGCCCTCCTTCCTCCTGAGAGGTTGGGCAGCTGGGCCACAAGAAAACAAGAACGCCTCCTGAGTGAGAACCCATCCTGCATGATGGAGGGAGCCCCAACACTGGGCAGGGGCAGGCAGGAAACATCCACAAGARGAGTTGTAAATTCAAGTGGCAAAATCCCAGTGCAAAACCAAAGCAGTCCCACAAAGCACCATATTCCTCCCTATGTCCACTTAGTGGCAGAAGAAGACAGAGGGAAGGGTCTGTGGGGAAGAGGGTTCCTTTCTCCCATTTCATTAGCAAAAAGCACTCAAAGGAGGTGCTGTCTGTTCTGAGCAAGGAGCACCATGAAAGAATCTACTGTGACACAAAGACAACGACCATCCACCCAACCTACACTACTCAGGTTGCCCAGGGCTTGGAGCAACCTGGGATGGTAGAAGGTGTCCCTGCCCATGGCAAGAGGTGGAATGAGAAGGGCACCTTCAAACCCAAGCCACTGGCATTCTGTGTGAGCCAGAGCTGACTGCAGCTGGCAAGGAATCTGCTGTGTCCCAGGACATTTTGTCCAAGGGCACATTCCTGTACACAACTGAAGCACTTTGTATACCCCCAACCATCAGCTCTGTTCTTAGCTGCCCAAAAGCCCTACCCTTACTCTCCATGACAGAATGAAGACACCTCTTTGGAAAGCTTTGCAAAACCAAGGTAAGCAAGACAGGAAGGCAAGGAGCCAGCAAAGGATGGGGTTTGAGCCCCTGAGATCATCAAACTGACAGAGCAGCTCCTGGCACACACAAACACAGTTCTGACACTGGATAAATCAACAGATCCCAAGACAGAGCTACAGCAAACAAACTACAGGAAAGCTGCAGTGACACCACAGCAATGAGATCCTTGCTCACCATATCCCATCCATCCATCCATCCATCCATCCATCCATCCATCCATCCATCCATCCATCCATCCATCCCTTCAGAGCCCAAGATTTGCTGGTTGCTACTGTGCTCAGTGAGGACAGACAGACATGGCACAGCTGTCCTGTGATACATCACAGCAGGAGCTGCTGGAAGATGGCTGTACTGGAACAGTCACTTCTTTTGATAGTACCAAAACCAGCTGAGGATACTTGGTCTGTTCCCCCTGGAGGAGCCTGAGGTCAGACCTCACTGGGGGCTGCAGCTCCTCCCAAGGGGCAGCTCTGATCTCTGCTCTCTGTGAACAGGGACAGGACCCCAGGGAGCAGCTGGAGCTGTGTCAGGGGAGATTTAGGCTGGATCTCAGGAAAGGTTCTTCCCCCAGAAGGTGCTGGCACTGCCCAGGCTCCCCAGGGAATGGTCACAGTCCCGAGGCTGTCAGAGCTGCAGGAGTGTTTGGACAGTGCACTCAGGGATGCCCAGGGTGGGATTGTTGGGGTGTCTGTGCAGGGCCAGGGGTTGGACTRTGGGTCCCTTTCAATTCAGGATATTCCATGATTTTATGACACACAGATAATAAAGACCCTCTGTTTTATAACATGGCTCACAGCTGGCAGAAAGCATCTAACACACATAGACGGGGCACGGTGCTGTGTGAGGTGGAAAGGACTGTGATCATTTCAGAGACCACCTTCGTTTTTCCACAACCAGCACAGCACAGAACCTCAGCACGGTCCCATCAGCCCCTGCTCAGCCTCCACACGCTGCACAGCCCACAGAAAGGATCATTTATGTAAAAATGTGTGTGTGCTGCAGGTAGGCCAGGCTCCTGTTTATGCACCAAATCCAGCAAGGGCTGGGAGGCTGGGGCTGAAGCCAAGGGCAAAGAGCAGGATCTGGATGATACCGCTGTGATTGCTTATCACTCTGCTTGATACTTGGCTTAGCAAAAGCAGGTTTCTCAGTTCTCTGTACCTGCCTTCAATTAACAGATTTTGTGCCTGCAACACTAAATAAAAATGCCCAGAGCCTGCACGATGCTGAAGCCAGGAGCTGCAGCACTGCTATGGAATAAAGGAGCTTCTGTGACCTTCAAGAACAATTGCTGTGTTAAGTTGGGACCTCAGGCACTTGGCATTGAATTCAGCTCAGTGCAAATGTTAATTTTCTTTCTCCTGCCTTAGCCAAGGTTCTGGATCTCCAGTTGAATTGTGCAGTCACTCAGGGAAATGCTGAGTGTCTGTCAACTTTGCAAGAGCAGCTCTGTCACTAAGGTTCTTGAAGTTACCAAGCCTTTCTTGCTCCTCTTCACTTCTCTATGGCTTTGGTAGCATGGGAACACTCCAGACAGGAACAAAGCTCATTCCCTCAAACACAGGCTGAAGTACTGCACATTTCTGCCACCTCTGCCTCCTCTTCCTCAGAAGTCAGCTGCAAGGAGAGGACAGCCCTGGCCAGGACATCTCATGTGCACAACTGGACATAGACACCCCTGGATCCAACAGCTGGATGTGAGTCTTGCTGGATTCAAAGACCAGTGGGAAGAATTCCCAAAAACAGCCTGAGACCTCATCACCTGACAGGTTTGGTTGTTTCCACTTGCTGCTTTCCACATGAAAGGAAACTGGTGGATTTGCCTTTTCCTTCACGACTCCTTACTTATTCTGACTCTGCACAACAGCTACTCAGGTAGTGCAAGGAGCAAGAATGAAAGCCCAGCCAGAATTTACAGATTTTCCTGGCTCAACTCCCACAGTAGTGACTAACAGGGATGCTCTGCAGAGGTTATCTCCCTCCAGGCAAACACAGCAGGGCTGCTTCTCCCACTTCAAGGCATCATAAAAATGGACACAACAGTTTCCCTTTGGAAAGGTCCAATTCAATGTTTCTTTCTTAAGAGATTTTATATTCTTTTGAGTAGATGTCAAACAAGACATGTCACAGTGCCTTCAGGTACTCGCTACAGGCTTAGGGTTTTGCWAAAACTAGTAAAAATGTAGTAGCACCTCAGAAGAGAGATTTTCAAAATCCTTGGCTATTTGTTCTACTAACAAAAGGCCACTCTGGTTGTCCARTGCAGCAAAGAACAGGCAGAGAGCAGAGTCAGCACCACTCTCAAGGACCTGAAGCTCATTTTCAGCTGGAGCAGAGGTTCCTTCAGCTCATGTCTCTCAAGGCAATGTGAGAACACGTCCAACCTCCAGCAGTGCTTCTCCTTCTGCACTCCCTTGGCTTCCATGGCTCTGCAGCTCCAGACCCCCTGACCTGGAGGCGCTCTGACTGTGTCCAACAGACCCCGCAGGAACCTTCCCTCATKACTTCCTTCCAGAGCAGTAAGTTTCCAAACTAAGGCCACTAGAGGCCACCACCTTGTCTTCTTACTCCATGGGCTGAAGTTTGCAGTGATCTGCAGAGCTGAAGGACCAACACCAACTGCTCATGCCTGTATCTCTCTTGAAGACCACAATGCTGTAATTACAGGAAAGTCTCTGTGCAGTTGAAGGTTCCTACCTGCTCACTGAACAAAGAATTTGGAATTTAGACATATTCAATCCTTCCTCCTTCTCCTCCTGGCTCACACATTCACGCTTATTTTCCCCTCTCTGAGAGAACAAGAGCCTTTACAGCAAGAATCCACCATATCGTTGTGCTACTTATTGCAGCAGAAGATGCAGCCTTTCAGAGTTATGTGCTTGGTAGAAACAGAAGTTTTAAACAGAAACAGAGCTGGAACCTCCTCCAGGGTGGCAGGGAGTAGTTTCTGCCAGTGCATGGTGCAGGGAGAGCTCTCAGGTGGGTCCTTCCTTCTGAGAGCAGCTTGGTCCCACCTGCTGATGTCGAAAGGGAAGGAAAGCAGGGGCAGAGCAGAGGGACACCCACTCTGTGAACACAGCACTGACATCCAGCAGAACGTGCTGCAGGGCTGCTGAGCTGGGTGAGGCTTTGGGAGTGTGAGGGCAGCCAGACAGTGCTGGGCCCTGCAGGGCTCCCCTCATGGCCACAGCCATCCTGGAAGCCACACCATGGGAACAAGAACGTGCCACAGCACCAGTGGCCACGGCTGGTGACAGCAAGCCATGCTGCACATCCCATCAGGAAGCAAATTCCTCTTTGCTGGAATTATCCATCCCAGGCTGCTGTGGCCTCCCAGTGACATGCTGTGGGAAGGGAGCACAGGAACACAACCACTCTGTGTTTTCTCCTGGCCAGTGTGCGTGAGCTCAAAGCCAGCTTTGTCTTCTTACCCATCCGGAGAGAGCCTCAGTGCCTTTACTTGGGCTGCAGACTAGTCAGAGCACAGGGGGTCAGCACACTGGAACTCAGCGATGCCACAAAAAGTTAGTTTGAGAAGGCATTTAAGGAGAACAGCTTTCACCATTCTCAGATTAAACAGCAGAACAAATCAAACATAGGAGCAATCAGATGAATGAGAACCAGGACAGTTTATTAGCATTTCATGTTTGGAGAACAGGGCCATTAAAGCAAGTTCTGACTGCAGAAAGGAAAATGAGATCCTTCCCATGGACACCTTTAACATCCTCCTCCTGGGTGACAATCCCCAAAGACATGAATATAAAGCATACAAAATGGAATAGACACAGTGAAGATTATTTCTTACCTTCATTTCCTCCTCCATTTCAGAGAGTTTCCGCTCCAGGGCTCGCTTCTCCTGTTTACAAGGATTCATGACAAAGAAGGTCACAAGGATTTGGAAGAAAAATTTACAGTATATTTTCTTTTAAAGAAAAATAGAAGTCTTGTGTTTCTGTAGCAGCATTCCCTGAAGAGGGGAATGCAAGGCAGAGGTTACAACCAGGAGCTGATCAGATGGGAGAGGGCAGCAGGCAAACCAGCAGGGATATAAACTGGGCCTGTTTGGGCAGATCACAAGCCCTACTCATATCCCTAATGAAATTATTCCCCATTTTCAGTGATCCCAGCTCTCAGGAGCTGCTGATGTAAAGTGATTTTGAGCTCTGTAGGTGAAGCCATGGATTTACTTATACTCCATTGAAGGTGGCAATGAGAAAAGTCCCTGAGCCGCTCAAATAGGGAACAGAACATGGAAATTCCCTGCCTGGAAATCCTGTTTCTCCCAGATAATCCAGGGCTGCAAAGCTGACTGCTTTCAGTGCATTTCAGAAAGTGAGGATTAGACTCTGCTGTGTGAGTGGCCGCAGCTACACCTGTGCCAGGGTGAGGAGAAGTGGACTCCTCAGTAACTTTCCCAACATGAAGGGGCTCAAACTGCTCCAGGGACATGCCCTGAGAAGGGGGAAGTGGGAAACATGCATCAAGAACAAGATATACACTCTCTGCCCTGCTCCTTTGCCCTGTGCAAAGAGCCGTGAGGCCAGGGCAGTGAGGAAAAGGCAGCTTCTGCGTGTGCTGTGGATGATGAGTTCTGGGTCACTTTTTGCCCACAGCACAGTTCATCCAGGGATTTATCAGTGCAAAATGCATGAGCCATCCTGGAAACAGTTAATGCATCTTCACTGAGAACAGCTGGACATGTTTCTACTTTCTAACTCACAGAATTTGTGGCTGTTGTGATCCTAATTCAACAGAAGTTATATAGGATGCTGCCCTGACTCCAACAAGGCCAATTTCAAGGTCCTGTCCCTGGGTTGGGGCAATCCTTGGTATCAACCCAGGCTGGGGAAAGAAGGGATTGAGAGCAGCCCTTCCAGGATTTTGCCTTGTTCCTCCACCACCCCAAACCAGCCTTTATTTGTAAGGATCAAGAATGTTTTAAAGCATAATGGACCAACAGTCTCCCAGTGTGATACAATCCATTGGTCCTCAGCTGCTTAGAACCAAAGAGAGGAATCAGAATGAAGCTGAGAGCAGCAGAGCCTCAGGCCCTGCAAAGGTCAGAGCACAATTATTGTGCACTGCTCCTCAAGGCAAAAATACAACTTATCTTTTAATTAACACTTCCCTTCTAGAAATGACTGCCCTGCACGAGGCACAGCTGTGACTCAGAAGAAAGCAGAGACACGTACCCTCTTCTCCATCTCCAGCATGCTGGACCGGTCAGAAGTTTTCTCCTGTTTCTGCTATGGAAATTAAAAATAGAAAGTGATTAAGCCAGAGAGCATTCACAGGGTGCTGCACAAAGGCCAAGACAGCCTACAGATGCTCTTGCTTGGGATGCAACATGTTGATTTACAAAATTACTTGTTTATTTCTGTTTCCTCTATGGCACCTTCCCTCCCAAGAACRTCCTGCCAGGAGCTCCCCTCCTTTCCCATTCTGGAACAAGTGTTGCTTTGTCATGGCCAGTGCTCAGTTTCTCCAGTCAGGACCTGGATTTCCCCTTACCTGGGCTGCTTTTTCCAACTTTGCTTTGATATCAGCCAGCTCAAGCTGGGCTTCTTGCAGCTTTGACTTCAGCTTTTGATTTTCAGACAGGGCACTCTCATATAACTGAAATGCAAAACAAGAGCTCCATAACCAGGCTGCTCCTGGTTAATTAACCCCATCCTGCCAGGCTGCTCTGAGCAGACACTGCCCTCAGCACTGAGTTGAGGGGTTCACTTTGCTCCCACACATCAACAGATGAGAAGGGAAAACAAAACCAACTTGGATGCTTTACTCATGTTTTCATAATTCATGAATTAGAAATGAGAAAACAGCTGTTGAATTTAAACACAACCAAGAGGGTACAGTTTTAATTTAGGTAATTCTTTACTCACAGGGTGGTCAAGCCCTGGCACAGGTTGCCCAGAGAAGCTCTGGCTGCCTCTGGATCCCTGGAAGTGTCCAGGTCCAGGAGTGTAAGAAATGGTTATTCACTTTTCATAGTTTAGGAAGGTCTATTAAACCTTATCAAAAATACAACAGAAGACTGAATAGAGAAAAAAGGTTACAGTGCAGGGAGCAAAGGATTTTCCCCACCATGTGCTCTCTTTCCCCACAATGGAGGTTTCCCTTTTTAAACCCTTTAACCCCTCCCAAAGTTCCRTCCATCAACCCCTTCCTTGCTGTCCAGTGGTGGAGATCTCTTCCTCAAATCCTGACTGGAGCTCAGATGTTCCATAGTGACAAGCCAGCCCTCCCAGATGTCCCAACTCCAGCTGTCCCTTGATAACCACACAAGGGGGTACAACATAACTATAAATCTATAAAACTTTTCTTAACCTATCTACATGATATTTGTCTGTTAATTGTGAGAGTCAATCATCACATTACTCATGTATCACAGTGTCCCAGATTGCAAGGCAAGATGTATTCTATTTGCCATCTGCATGGCAGGTGTCTTCTGTTCAGTGTGCAGTTTTCCTTATCTCTTCCACAACTACTCCTCCCTCAGGAGGGGACACTGCTGATAACAGCCACTGAATGTCACTGCATGGCTGATAAGAACTACAGCATCCCATTAGGAGATGTGAGCCCAGAGGGAGGAGCCAAGCATTCCTACCCGGATATAATCTGGAGATTCTGGAACACCAGCACGGCTTCTGCACTGGATTGCCCAGAGGAACAGCAGCTGCCTCTGCCCCTGGAGCTTCAGAGGAAGAGACTGCACCTTTCTCCAGGATCCCTGCTCCAGCAGAGCCACCCCTGRCACTGCAGGAGGGCTGAGCCACAATTCCAATGGGACTGCTGCCAGCACCCTGACCCACAGGGTGTCAGGYTGGGTTCTGACTCTGGCAGTGTTGGTTTGGTTTACTGCATTGTTTATTTTATCCTTTTATTTTTTTCCCCATTAAAGAACTGTTCTTTCCTGCTCCCATATTTTTTGCCTGAGAGACCCTTCATCTAAAATTTATAGCAATTTGGAGAAGAGAAGGGGGTTTACACTCTCCATTTCAGGGGAGGCTTCTGCCTTCCTTAGCAGGCACCTGTCTTTCAAACCAAGACATACAGGAGCAACCTGGGATAGTGCAAGGTGTCCTTGCCCATGACAGGGGTGGAATGGGATGAGCTTTAAGGTCCCTTCTGTAGCAGGCCCAGGTCCTGCAATGCCTCCGTGGYGTTCAGCAGCCTAAGATAAGAAATGCCAAGTCATGGTGAATGGGCTAGAAGCCCCTCTCCCCTGCCTTTGGACCCCTGCTCATCTCTCTGTAACTCTATAGGTCACTTCCCTTTAACCCTTGCTACTGGACAATTTCTGATACCCCTGCAGCCTATATAAAGAGCTGTTTTAGCCCARCTCGGGCAGAAGAGCTGTCACTGGGAACCTTAAAGACGCTCCTGTGGAACCTCACACAGACTTCTCCTCTCTCTCCCTGCGTCTGCCTGCAGCACCTAGCGAGCTGAAGGGCTGAAATCACAATGAGCTGATAATCACTAAAGAGCTGATATCACTTAAGCTTGCTAAGGTGGCTTGCAGCTAAGAACTGCTTGGGAGCTCGGACAGCCTGTCCCGAACAGGACTGCGCTATCTGTGACCCCTGCAGCCTGCTGGGGACACCCCGAACCCCAGCAAAAGGTCGCATTACCCTTCCAACCCAAACCACTGGATTCTCTGAAACAGAGAAAATGAGCATAAACATTTTCTCTTCCTTCCCACTGATTCTTGGGGCTGGTTTCTGCAGCAACAGGCAAGTTCTGCAATGACAAGAATGAGTTTAAAACCCCCTACTTTCTTGTAGTCCCTGCTGCTCTCCTCCTCGGCGCGGCTGCTGAGCGCGGCGAGCCGGTTCTCCCTGCGGCTGTAGGCGCCGGAGCGGCCGGAGGCGCGCTCGCTGTAGGACGAGTCGCTCGTGCTGGGGTTCGTAGCTGCTTCCAACCTGAAACACGAGGAACATCCAGCACTGTGCAGCTGTGGTGACTTGGAACAGCCAGCGCAGAGCCCGGCTGGCTGGGACTGCAGGGGCGGCAGACCCAGCTGAGCCAGGGCTCTGGGGTCTGTGGGAGCACCCTCCGCTTGGCCCTGGGGATCGCTGCCCAAACCTGGCAGCCACCACCACCACAACACCTGAAAAAATCCCAGGGTACCAGCCCAGCCTCCCATGGGCACTGACTTCCCATGAACCTCTCATCTCCAGGGTGGGAACCAGCTCCATTTCTAAGAGGGCACTGAGGTAAATAATTTGGGGAGCAAAGAATAGAAGCAAACTGGTGCCACAGCTAAGCTCAGGAAAGGACCAAATAGCCAGTACCAGACTGGATTTGAAGCACAGASAATCCTCAAAGGCATACAAGAACATGCTGTCAATAAATACTACACAGAAAAAAAGGAAAAAATAAAATTCTTACCTGGAAAGTCTTTCATGCTGAAGGGAAAAAAAAAGAAAGCAAAAGGTGATTAATAAYGAGAATTAAATATTCAATTCAAAACTGCAGAGCTTCCAGGCAGCAGCAATTTCCCACCTCAGATACCAGCACCCAGTTCATGCCAGGCTACAGAGATTTCCCAGCCCAAACTGGGAATCTCCAAACTCTGYCTGAATCTTCAACTGCTTCAGCTCCTCTGAAGCACTTATTTCACTCACCTAAGAAATCCTGAACCTTGCTGTTCAAATCCTCATTTCCAGAACTGAAATGCCTGGAATCCAAACTAATCTACTGTTTCCCTTTTCCAGTGAAGTTATTCTTCCTGACTATGATCACTGTGCTGAGTGATGTGGGTGTGGGAGATTAACAGACACAGGKATCTCCCAGCGTTTGTGCTGAACTTGAGAAAATCACAATCACTCTTCTCTCCATGGGCAAGCAGCTCCCCATGGAGAAAAGCATCACTGTAGCAGATAGAGACACAAGAGCAGCTGCAGGAGGGAGGGAGAAGATCCTTACACCAGGGTGGTTGGAGCCTCTGTTGGGTTCTTCTTTCCCCATCAACACCCAAAGCTCTGCTGCGCTGTCCTGGGCTGCCTTTGGACATTGAGGGGCTGGAGCGTGTCCAGAGAGGGGAATGGACTGGGGAAGGGGCTGGAGCACCAGGAGCAGCTGAGAGAGCTGGGGAAGGGGCTCAGCCTGTACAAGGGGGGACCTGAGAACAAGGGACAGGACACGAGGAAAGGCCTCAAGTGATGTCAGGGAGGTTCAGGCTAGCTGCATATCAGGGAAAATTTCCTCCTTGAAAGGGTGGTCAGGCCCTGGCACAGGTTGCCCAGGGCAGTGCTGGTCACACTCCCTGGAAATATTCAGAAAATGTACAGATGTGACATCTGGGGTCACGGTTTAATGGTGAACATGGCAATGCTGGGGAAAGTTTGGGCTCAGTGATCTTAGAGGGCTTCTCTAACTTAATAATTCCATGATTCTATGACTATTCTATGACTACAGAGGCTTATTGTAGTAAAACACCATTTCAATGAAATTTCTGGATCGAACAGTTCCTTCCTACAGTTGCATAAATCCAGTGGTGACAGCATCACCGTCCTGCAGGACATGCCACACTGACAGTCACCTCCTCTGACAGACATTTACTCAAATTCCAGGTGCATTCCAACTCTTTATGGTCCCTTGAACTGGAAGTTGAGCCCAGTATTCCTCTGTTGGTTTATCAGTAGCATCATTGTTCTGAGTGAGCATAAACCTCCCACAGGCACTTCCAGCCAATTCCCTCAGCTCTTTTTAACAGAGTCAACACAAAGGACATCAGAGCAGATGAGAGGTCAGGCTTTTTGTGCCCAGACATGCTCACACTGCTTGTGCTGTCAGCTACATCAGTAAACCCAGTGCTGCGGCCTCACTGGGAGGCAGATGTGCTGCCTGTCTGCTTGAAGACTTCAGACCACCCACTCCCACCTGGCACCCAGACAATGCCTCTGATCCTGGGCAGGGATCTGGGAGCATACCCCACAGAGAGGGATTAAGTCACCCAGTGGACAAGTGACCCAGTCACCCCTCCACTCCAAGCCTGAGGAGCAGGGGGCAGCTCCCAGAGCATCCTGCCCCATGCCCAGYCCTGCCTGCTGCTTGCCAGGACACAGCAACTCATTACCTGCACCTGGCTGCTGAGTTTTTAATTCATCCCAGCCTAATGTGACCCTCATCTGGCATCCTGATTCAGGACAGGAAGGTGCCTAGGGAGTCTGCAATGCGTGGCCTCTGCAGCATTGACATGCTGTGCTGTGAGCACCAGCACCAGGAAAATGAACTGCTGGACCCTGCACGTGGAGCCTGGAGGATGGACCACAGCTCAGGCACAGCTGCTACCTGCAGAGATCAAAAGGACAAGCAAACCCTGCTATGAATTAACACATTGTCCCTCCAGCCATGCCCACAGGGCCATCCTCAGCCAGGCTCTTCCTCAGGTCTAGTGCCAGTCTGTCTTAGGTTAAGGTAAGATGCAGCTGGGGGTGTGCATTCTATTGCCATCTGTCAGAGCTGGGGCAGTTATCTTCTGTTCATTGGGCAGTTTTCTTTATTTCTTCCACAACCAAGCCTCCCTCCAGGAAATATCCTCTGTTAATGGGCCACTAATTATTAATTATCTTCTGTCCATGGTCACTGCAGGGCTGATCCAATTCCAGCATCCCATGGGAGATGCTCTGCCCAGGGGAGGAGCCAAGCATTCCTACCTGGATCCAATCTGAGCCTGGCCCAGCCCAGCAGCCTTTGCCCCCTGCATTGCCAGAGGAGCAGCTTTCTGCTGCCCTGCATTGCCAGAGGAGCAGCTTTCTGCTGCCCTGCACTGCCAGAGGGAGCCCAGGCCCATCTGCAGCAGCCCTGGAGCTGCAGAGGAAAACTCCCCCCTTGTGCAGGATCCCTGCTGCAGCAGAGCCACAGCTGGCACTGCAGGAGGGCTGAGCCCCCATGGGATGGGGCTGGGACACCCCCTGACACACAGGGGACAGCTCCTGGTCTGACTCTGGCAGTGGTTTTCTTTTTTTTTATTTTTTGTACTGATGCTTTTGTATTTTTAATTTTTCTAGTAAAGAATTGTTATTCCTACTCCCATATCTTTGCCTGAGAGCCCCTTAATTTCAAAATTATAACAATTCCGAGGAAAGGGGTTTACATTTTCCATTTCACAGAAGGCTCCTGCCTTCCTTAACAGACACCTGTCTTTTCAAACTAAGACACAGCCCCACCCTGTAGACACCATAACCAAAGCTCCAGGAGGCCCCAAGCCACAGGCCCTGAGCCACAGCAGTGGGTCCAGCATGGTACTATTTTATTTGCTCTAATAAAATTTCTTTCTTCTTTTCATCTTAGAGGTGAGAAACCTCCCAAGGAAGACAGCAGATGCATTTCCACCATGGCTAAGCCCTGCTGCACCTCGACAAGCCATGTTGGATGCTGTCTGGGAAGCATCTCATGCCACTCAATGTCGTGAGAGGGACACAGCCCTCTTGTCCAAACAGCCCTGGCGCAGGCCGTGCTCTGTATGACACCTGAAGGCAGCAAGCTGGGACAGTTTCTGTACAGATGGCCTCTGGCAGAGGGCTGTTAGAGACCACAAATCCAACCACATCCTGGGCTCCTGCAGGGGAGGGGGGGATTCTGCCCCTGTGCCCTGCTCAGGTGAGATGCCACCTGCAGAGCAGCCTCCAGCCCTGGGCTTACAGCACAGGAAGGACCTGGAGCTGCTGGAGTGACTCCAGAGGAAGTCACACAGCTCCTCCAAGGCCCTCTGCTCTGGAGCCAGGCTGGGAGAGCTGGGGGTGTTYACCTGGAGAAGGGAAGGCTCTGGGGAGACCTCAGAGCCCCTTGCAGGGCCTAAAGGGGCCTTGAGAGAGCTGGAGAGGGACTGGGGACAAGGCATGGAGGGACAGGACACAGGGAATGGCTTCCCACTGCCAGAGGGCAGGGTTATTTGTGATAGCAGGAAGAAATTCTTCCCTGTGAGAGTGGTGAGGTCCTGGCACAGATTGCTCAGAGAAACTGGGCACAGCTGCCCCTGGATCCCTGGAAGTGCCCAAGGCCAGGCTGGACAGCGCTTGGAGTAACCTGGGCTATGGAAGGTGACCCTGCCCATGGCAGGGGGTGGGACTGGATCACCTTTGATGGTCCCTTCACACCCAAACCAGTCCAGATTCTAGGCTTCTACAAAGAGTTTCCCATTTTCAGCCACACATGCTGATCTCTCCATGGTGCCTTCTTAGCTGAGCTTTCAACATTTGTTTCCTAAACCCCTCGGCAGACTGAGAGCTCCTTTTGAATCCTGGCCCAATGACCCAACCTCCCCTGAAGAGCTGGAGAAGGGAATTACAGTGATGAACAAGGCTCTTGTAGAAAGTTTTTTGTGCASTTCATGCTAATCCCCTTCAGTGATGACTTTTGATATGATGACAAATGGCTGGGCAAGTAATCCACTCCTTAGCAAGCCTGAGTTTACTCCAGCAAACTGCAATTTACTTTAGCACCTGCTAATGGATTTGAACAGTGCTGGGAAACACCACGTGGCTGGGCAAGGTGACATGGAATCCAGGCAATGAACCCAGCCAGGTCCCTCAGCCAGCCAGGGCACTTGCAGCAAGAGGAAAAACCATTTCTGTCCTTTCTCCTTCTAAGAAATGAGAATTTCCATATGCAGGGGGAGCAGGGGCATGCTTCCACAAAGGAAGGTGGGAGTAAGAAGGAATCACCTTAAACAAACACAGCAAAAAGGGGGAAACCCCTCAGGTTTATTGTATTTATGACTTTCCTGTGATGGATACTGCAATGGCTTGGTTCAGACTGTGACTGTCTCTATGTGTTTAAAGAAAAGCAAAGTGCCAGATGAGAGGGGAGGCATTCCTGCTGCTGTCAGCATTGAGCAGAGCCACCCTGCAGTAACCTGGAATCATGGAATGACAGCACCATTAAGGATGAAAAAGCCCTCTCAGAGAAGAATAATGAAGCTGGAGAAGGGTCTGGAGCACCAGGAGGGGCTGAGGGAGCTGGGGTGGCTCAGCCTGGAGAAAAGGAGGCTCAGGGGGACCTTGTGGCTCTGCACAACTCCTGACAGGAGGGGCAGCTGGGGTGATGGTCGGGCTCTGCTCCCAGGGAACAGGGACAGCACAAGAGGAAACGGCCTCAAAGGGAGGGTCAGGCTGGATAACAGGGAAAATTTCTTCCCTGAAGGGCTGGTCAGGCCCTGGCACAGCTGCCCAGGGCAGTGGTAGAGTCAACATCCCTGGAAGTCTTTCAAAAACACGTGGATGTGGCATTTGGGGCATGGGCTAGCAGTGAACATGGCAGTGTTCACTCAATGATCTTCGAGGGCTTTTCCAGCCTCAGTGACGCTGTGATTCCACGATTCCAYGGAACACTGGAGGAGGTGCTTAACTGAGACATCCCTGCCATTTGCTCAAAGAGAGACAAACATCTTCAGAGGCCACTGGGATGTCACACTGGAGACACAGTTTCAGCAGAAAACAGCTGCTTTCCTGCTCAGTTCTGCCCAGTGTTTGACCACAGCACCTTTGGAACCCTCTCCACGTGCTTCCAGCTGCACCTGCTCCATCACAGCAGCTCCTGCTGGCCCTGCCTGCACTGCCCTGCCCTGTCCAACAGCCACCAAATACTCACTGGAATTCCAGCAGCACTGGCTGGCTCCCTGTGCTGCCCATGGCAGTGAGGAAGGAGGTTGTTTGCTCAGAGATGCCATCCCAGAGCTGGAAATTCCAAGGTGAGAATGAGAAGGTGAAGGACAAAGTTCTTCCTTCATTGCTGGGAAGAGAAGTTGGGAATGAACAGAGGGAATGAAGAGCTGAGGCATCACACATGCACTTGACTGAGCTGGTGCAAGAAGGGTCTTTTCCTTCCTGACTTTCCTAAAGGGAATTGTTAGGGTTTGTGAGGGGATGCTGAGAAACTGCTGTATCCACTCCAGTCATTATCAACAAATGCACTGGAGGCTTTTTTCCTTCCCTGGCAAATTTGGAGCAGCACTGCAGTTTTGCCCAGATTCATTTATTTCCCTTGGGATCAAAATTCAACTAAAAACATCAAGAGCCAGGGAGCATCGAGTTGTGAAATTATCCTTCCATAACCTAAAGAGGGTCAGAGCACTGCAGGGGTTGGGCTGGGGGAACAGCCTGTCCTGGTTCAGAATCCAGCCGAGCTGAGCCCGCCTGCTGCTGCCCACACACCCATGGAGGTGGCTTCCAAAGGAAAACTAAAAAGCACCGAGCACTTGCAGACATGCTCAGAAGCTCCTGGTAATCCTCAGGTCTTAGAGCTCTCACCAGAGAGATCCCATCACCTTCCCTCCCATTAATCTCATGGTGGGCAGCACATCCAGGTAGTGCTGAGGTGGTGGAGGACACTGAAGGGGTTCAGCCCATTTTGTCAGCTCAGAGATCACCCAACCCAGGGGGGCTGGAAAATCATCAGGACCTGAGATGGGACCCAAGAAAAAGGACAAAGAACACCACAGAACCATGGAATCACAGCATGCTTTGGGGTGGAAGGGACCCTAATGCTCATCCTGCTCCACCCTCTGCCATGGCAGGCACACCTTCACTATCTCAGGTTGCTCCAAGCCCTGCCCAACCTGGCCTTGGRCACTTCCAGAGATTCTCAGGGTGCTGACATTGGTCAGTCTGAAGGAAAAGGCACAGCTGGGTTCTGGCTGTGGCTCCACCTACCCAGAGTGCTGGGATGCTGCCTTGTGCCAGGAATACCATCCAGGACTGATTTAAAAAATGTACTTGGACTGGGAGGGCAGGAGCCTTCCCTCAGAACCAGAAAATCTTGCAGCTGTTGGGAGCTCAGTGATGAATAATTTAAACCAAATTCCTCATGGAAGGTTTCAATAAAATACAGCCCTGAACTGCAGTGACAAAAGGGGGATTGGCTGCTGCTTTTGCCAAGGCAGAAACTGCCCTAATTGCTTCCAACTGCATTCTGTGGCTGAGGTTGGAGCCAGTGAAGGCACAATTCCCTACTATTTACATTTTTTCAAGAAAAAAGAAAAAAAAACAAGGAAGAAAAGAGAACAAAATAGATGCTTTGGGAACATTTTATACTTCTTTATATCCAACTGGCCAATCTCAGGACTGTGTACACTATTTGAAGAGAGTTGTCAAGGAATTTATTTTGGTGTGTTTTGTCTCAGAAATCCTGATCAATGCCTATGATTAATTAACCACCATGTAATGAGATGCAGGGGCACAGCTCCAGCTCTGTCCTTCTTTAAGCAACAGGGGAAGTTTTAGAAACCCCTCAAATTATAATCTTGTGCTGGCAAATATCCTCTTGATGAGCTGTGTTTATTTTAGAAAGTAAACGTAAAATAAAGCCAGCTGGTTTTGGGGTTCTTTCCCTTTTATAAGCAAAAGTCACTACGTTCCTGCAGTTACGTAGCTCAGCTGCTCCTACATGAGCTCCAGGCTGATGTGTGTTCCAAAGGACACCCTCCCCCTCTTAGGAGCATCAAATCCTGAGCTGGAAGGGGTCCATGAGGATCCAGCTCACCTCCTGGCCCTGCACAGACACCCCAACAATCCCACCCTGGGCATCCCTGGCAGCGCTGCCCAAACCGAGCTCTGGCAGCCTCGGGGCCGTGCCCATCCCTGGGGAGCCTGGGCAGTGCCAGCACCCTCTGGGGAAGAACCTTTCCTGAGATCCAGCCTGACCCTGCCCTGACCCAGCTCCAGCTGTTCCCTCAGGTCCTGTCACTGCCACACAGAGCAGAGGTCGGAGCTGCAGCCCCCAGTGGGGTCTGACCTCAGGCCCCAGGGTGAACAGACCAAGTGCCCTCAGCTGCTCCTCGTGTGGCCCCCCCAGACCCTTCCCTATTTCTGTGTCCCTCTTTTGGACACTCTCCAGCAACTTCAGATCCTTCTTATATTGCAGTGCCCAAAACTGCCCCCCGGACTGGAGGTGAGGCCGCACCAGGGCAGAGCAGGACACTGCTGAGGGCAGGAATCCTCCAGGAGCCAGTGCAGCCAGAGCTGAGCTGGAAGGAAGAGAAGGCAGGAGGAGGCTGCCTGGGACACCTCAGACCATCCCCAGTGGGTACAACTCAGGCTGGTGTTCCCCTCCAGCTGCATTTRTCATTCCAGGCAGGAACGGCTGGGATCAAGTTTAGTTTTTCAGTGGGCGCAGAATAATTCGAAGGTCTGGCTGAACTCTACTTTTGAGAGTTATTTTGAGGTCATTGCCTCCCTCAGAAAGCTGCTCCTCTGACCTGAGAGCTGTGGTTTGTGCAGCATCCTGTTAGCTCCACTGGTGTGATGGATGTGCTGCTTCCAGCTCGAGCCTGCAATCGTGCAAATGCAAGGATTCCAAAATCCCTTGGATATGATTAATAATCCAGTGCAGCCAAACCACCTCCATGTAACCTCCAACTCCCCAAAGCCTGATGCAAAATATGTTTTCTCAAACTATAAATCAATAAACTTTGCTTAAGAAAAACTGCTATTACTGAAGCATAACATTAAAAGCTTCTCCAGGATGGAATAGTGGCTTTGGCAGCTGGCTGCAGCAGATCCCATCGTTTTCAGTACAAACAGCACGTATTAAATCAGAAACAAACATCCAGGGTTGTGAGGGACTGATGGCCACATCTCCTGCCATCCCAAACAAACTACAGTTGGATGCTGGTCTGTGTCATGTGTGCCATGGCCAGCCTGTGGCTCTGCGCTCCAAAATTCTCTCATGGACCATGAGCTTTCCAGCAGCTGCAGTTTATTCCTGTTGTCTCTTGAGGATAAAACTCACCATGTAAAACATCAGGCTGGATAGTATTTTAATTTAGGAAAGGCCATAATTCTGAAACCCAGGGTTCATTGCCCTTTTCCCCTTCTTTTCTAAGGGATCAAATTTTATTGGTGAAAAATTTAATTTCGCAAAGCGATGTGATCTTAGACAAAACTCTCCAGACGTGTGGAAATAAAAACTGAGAGGCCAAGTGACACGAGAGGAAAAGATTTCTACTCCTAAATTTCTTCCAGATGAGAATGCCATAGGTCTGCAGGAACCCCTTCCCTGCCCTGCAAAATCTCTGGCAGGATGTTCTCAGATGTTTCATTAGGGACTTGAATACCTCTTGAAGCAGCAGTGAGGGTGAGAGCTGCCAACAGCCAACCAGCAACTTTTCAGTGTGAGGTTCACTCCAAGATGCAGTGAACAGCTCCTGAGCCAGCAGCCACATTCCCACAACAGCACTGTGGGCACAGGCAGCACATGGCAGCAAGACTGGAATCAGGGAATCACAGAACTCTGAAGACTGGAAAAGCCCTCTAAGACCATCAAACCCAAATGTTACCTCAGCACTGCCACGTTCACCCTAACTCATGTCCCCAGGTGTGATATCCCAGGTGCCACATCCACATGTTTTGAACACTTCCTGGGATGGCGACTCCATCTCTGCCCAGGGCAGCCTAAGCCAGTGCCTGACCACCTTTTCATGGAAGAAGTTTCCCTCAATATCCAACCTGGACGTCCTCCAGTACAACTTGAGGCCATTTCCTTTTGTCCTGCTGCTTTTCACCTGGGAGAAGAGAATGATGCCCACCCAGCAGTGCTGGGTTAATGTCTGGACTCAGTGATCTTAAGAGTGCTTTTCCAACCTTAATGATTCCATGATTATGATTCTATGCACCACCTCCCAYGAACAGCACAAGTAGAGCAGCCAGTACACAGGGAAATGGATGAACTGGGCTCTGTCTCTCTTCCAGCCCTATTTTTGATGGGTTTGTGTTCATTTTATGAAAAGCAGAACTCTAGTGGGCCCCTGCAGGGAAGCAGACACTGGTTTCCAGCTCAGCAGGACGAAGTGGTTTGCTCTCACAGAGGTTCCACCCACTC
Organism: Cardinalis cardinalis; assembly: GCA_014549065.1. NCBI lineage: Eukaryota > Metazoa > Chordata > Aves > Passeriformes > Cardinalidae > Cardinalis > Cardinalis cardinalis. The sequence continues at coordinate 522,156 of JACDOX010000294.1, forward strand.
TCCCCATCACTTCTGTGGCTGCTCATTCCCATCCTGCAGCACTTCCCCCTCTCTCTGTCCCTGGCTTTGTGGCTGTACCATTAACTGACTCAAATTAAGGGCATAGTTTTTCTCCTCCTCCCTTCATCCCTTTTAAAGTCCCAACTGATTCCCAGCTCTGGTGGAACCTCAAGCTGCCCCTGACCTTGTGACCTCCTGCAATGAGCCATGGTTTCAGGGCTGAGCTATCCTGAGGGATTGCTCTCCAACTGCTTAACCAGCTTCTCCAAAGGCAACACCTCTGACCAGGCAGCTGAGGGTCAAACAGGAGCTTTAAATGAGGCTGAAGTGTTACATCAGATCCTTTCCAAACCATCCATGACCCTCAGAGCCTTTAACAGTTAACAGACTCCCTGCTCCAGCTTTGGCTTGGATCAACTCTGCTGCTCGGGAGGGAGCAGAGCTGAAGGAACTTCAGCCTCAGGGACAGAGGCTGCTCAGCCCACAGGTCACAGCACATGCCCTGACCCATCTTGTTTATTCATCCAGATGCAGGAGCATCGTCTGGCTACTGAGTCACAGCAGGGAACATCTCATGGGTGGTGCCCTGGGAATTACCACAAGTTCCAATAGGCTTCCAGATATGGACATTTACAGAGAAGAACTCAAAAAAAACCCCAAGGACAAACAAGGGAGAAGGATTTCATCCTGATACCCATCTGAGAAACACTGTGCTTGAGGAATAACCAGAGACAGAACAAAGCAGGGTGCTGGAGAACACAGACAAAGGTTAATTGCCTGGAAGTTCAAGTTTCAGTATCCTACATTTTTTGTTGGCTGCAGGGAGAGAAGGGAATAATTTCCACAAACACTGTGTWACTACTCAGCAATCCAGAAATGAGACAGAAACTGTCATGACACAACTTAAATTTGATCTTCTTTCAATTTATGCGGCATCACTTTTATCACAACCAAACGGGTCCAAGCCACTAAATGGAAACCCAGGAACGTAAAGGTTCCTGGAAAAATATTTTCGTAACACTTTCTATTCTGTAATACACTGGCAGTGGCAGCACAGCAAGTTAAATGATTCAGAGCAGAAAACCCCATGTGAGAACAAACCTGTGACCAGGAATATTTGAAACGGATGGAACCTGTTGCAAAAACACCACAGAGCAAAGCCTGACCATCTGACACATCTCTCTTCCAAACTCGAGGAAGGCTGTAATCCTAGCAGGCATTTCTAATGACCTCCCAGCACTCTGGGACATTGACTTTTTACATGGGCAAGTGACAGGACAAGAGGGGGGATAGTTTTAAAGTAAGAGGGGAAAGATTTACACCAGATATAAGGAAGAAATTCTTCCTGCCTCATCCCTGGAAGTGTCCAAGGCCAGGCTGGACAGGGCTTGGAGCAACCTGGGCTAGTGGGAGGYGTCCCTGCCCATGGCAGGGGTGTGATGAGATGAGCTTTAAGGTCCCTTCCAACCAAATAATTCTGGGATTCCATGATTCTATCATCATTTAAACGTTAACACCAACCCTGTCAGTGTGATCTGCATGCTGAGCACCTGCAGCTCAGCCACTCACTCACATTTTTGTGCATTAGCTTTTCCTTTTGCTGCAAGATTGGCTTTGCCTTCCTGCCGTGCGTGTGCACAGGAGCGTAGCCAGCCTTGGTGCATTTGCTGCCATGGCAATCAGTGCTCAGAGCCCTGCTCAGAGCACCTCAGGCTCAGGCTCCTGTGGGGCTCCTTAACACAGACACTGATTTGGGAACGGCTGCTTTTTATGCTCAAGCATTACTATCAAGTGACTTGCTGCAAACATACGGCCCATAAAAGGTGATGCTCCTACAGCCCATATTTCACCCAGCACGGCTCCTTCAGATGCTCCAATGAAAGGCAGAATAAAATAARTCAGTGCAGACCACAGCGTACACTTAGAGCTTTATTGTTGAGCTCTTCCTGAGAAAATTCAGCTGGAAAGCTCAGGTAATATACTCTGAAGGTGGCTTAACAAGGGAGTGGTTTAACATCAGAGGGAAGAGCCTTGCAGTCAAAGTGTGAGGATGGACAGAACAAGGAGAATCATACAGACTCTCTTGAGGAGTGAGTATCAACCATCAAGCAGCTACTTCACAACTGGGCTGGGCAGAGAATGGACAGAGAGCAGCCCTGGGGAGAAGGACATGGGGGTGTTGGTGGATGAGAAGGACATGGGGGTGTTGGTGGATGAGAAGGACATGGGGGTGTTGGTGGATGAGAAGGACATGGGGGCGTTGGGGGATGAGAAGGACATGGGGGCGTTGGGGGATGAGAAGGACATGATGGGGTTGGTGGATGAGAAGCTCAGCCCCAGCCCCGGGCTCTGGCAGCCCAGACCCCCCCCTGTGCTGGGCTGATCCCCCAGGGGGGCAGCAGGGCAGGGGGGGATTCTGCCCCTGTGCCCTGCTCAGGTGAGACCCCACCTGCAGAGCTGCCCCAGCCCTGGGGCCCAGCACAGGAAGGGCCTGGAGCTGCTGGAGCCAGCCCAGAGGAGGCCACAGAGMTGCTCTGAGGCCTGGAGCCCCTCTGGGAGAGCTGGGGATGCTCATCCTGGAGAAGGTTCCAGGGAGTCCTCAGAGCCCTTTCCAGAGCCTAAAGAAGCTCCAAGAGAGCTGGAGAGGGACTTTGAACAAGGGCCTGGAGTGACAGAACAAGAAGGGAATGGYTTCCCATTGCCAGAGGGCAGGGTTAGATGGGATATTGGGAAGGAATTCTTGGCTGTGAGGGTGGTAAGGCCCTGGCACAGGGTGCCCAGAGCAGCTGTGGCTGCCCCATCCCTGGGAGTGTCCAAGGCCAGGCTGGATGGGGCTTGGAGCAGCCTGGGACAGTGGAAGGTGTCCCTGCCCATGGGACAATGTGGGCTTTAAGATTTCTTCCAACCCAAACCATTCTGGGATTCTAAGTGATGGCAGCCACACAGATGCAGCCACTACTGAAACAGCAGCCCACACACATCAATGACAATTTTAAATCTTGATGGTCTTTTTACAGCAAAATATATCAGCTAATAAATCAAGAAGGAGCAGTTTATATAAAAGGGAAAGGTTTGACAAAGAGGTGGAAAATAAATAAAAAGCTGCAATTGGAATCTCTGCAGAAAGTTAGGAGCATGCATTCTCCTTAACTTTTGTTTTCCCACCTAACCAGTAGCCTTTGGAGAAGCACAAGGGTTACAAAGTACCACAACAAACAGATGGATAAGCCTAAACACAAACCACATGGTACTTCCTTTCCTGTGAAAAAAATGACCAGCCCAGCAGTAACAGGAATTAAAAAAAAAAAATTCAGTCCTTGACTTCACTCTCACCCTTCCAGTCCTGTCATGTATTTGCTTAAATGCACACAACAGGTTTCATGCCACTGGATGCCTATTACATTCTTGGAAGTGAAATTATTTTTTTCAGGAGGAGAAACCTCAAGCTAAATCACTATGGTGCAAAGCATGATGACACGGTACCCACTGCCAAACACCTGAAGCTTGTGCCAAATGATGRGACCATCTGAATTGATTTCAAAGGGGGTTGAGTTTCCTCTTTTGAGGAACATCCTCATTAAAGCAACATTTACCCCGGGGAATTTAACAGGAGTTGTGTATTTTAGTTTGTGGTGGTCCCAGGGCTATGGGACAGTGCTGACCTGGCACAGGGACCCCATCCCACTGTCACCAGAAGCTYCTGTGCAGGGATATTCCCTCTCTTATGGATTGCATCAGTTCACTGCAAAGTGCCCCCTTCCTTACCTGTGCATTTGGGGACTTCCCATCAATCAAAGGAGGAAAAACCCCAGGCAATATGATCCTAACTCCTAAGGAGGGGCATTGCAGGAGTGCAGGTGCAGAGGGGATGCCACAGGAAACTGCTTGGCAAATGACATCTAATGTAGCTTTTGGCACTGACACCTTGATCAGCCAAACCTCCTTTGCTGGGCCTGGCTCTCCAGGAGTTTTCTCCCTGCGTGCACCAAGTGTGAGGCTCCTGCCTGCCTGTGTGAGCTCACACCCCTGCTCAGCTGGGACTGTTCAGAGCCCACAGCTCTGCTGGTGTCAATGGACTGCATGGAAAGATAAAAGATTCCAAGATATCACATTCCTACCAGCTTTGTGAAGGGTGGTGGCTCCTTGTGGCACAGGCCTGTTACTGTGGGCATGGGGGAGTGGGTGGGGAGGAATAAACACATGGGAGAAACCCAGAGTAAACCAAACTCCCTTCTCTTGCTCATGGCAAAATTACATTGTCTTGGAGAAAGAGTTAACTCAGATCCTTATTTTAGCCTGAAGTCACTCCTTCCCTAATCAGCCTTTTAAGGCACAGGCTATTTCCATAACCCAGATAGCACCAGGGCTGTTTCCTACCTTGACTGAGTCCATGCTGCTGCATTCCCCACCTGGTTTTTCCCTGCAGATGTTGTGGAGTCACAGCTGGCACTGCCTTAGCCCTGCAAGGATTTCTGTGCTCATGTGTTGGCCTTCATCAAAACCTCACTAACATGAAGCTCTTCTCCAGGCCCTCTCATTCCCACCTGGCACCTTTCTGCAACCACCTGAGAACTCCCACCTCCTTCTCCAACACCCACAGTTCCCCAGGAGCCTGCAAATCTCATTGTGGTGATGGAGAGAGAAACGAGCACTTCCTCTACCCACCTGAGAGTTCCCAGCACTTTCTCCAACACCCACAGACCCTCAGAAGTTCTGCAGTCCCCCCATGGCCCTGGACAGAGAAACCAGCCCCTCCTGTCATCTGCTCCAGGCACAGCTCAGGGCTCTTGAGAGATGTTTGTCACTCACTCGTATGCCCAGATGCATAAGAGAGAGAGATGAGTCAGTCTGACCATGCCTCACCTTAAAAACTTGGGGTTTGAAAGAAATGAAACCATTTTCAGCACACTGGGATGGTTCCCCACCTGTTACCAGGCTGGTGACCAACAGTGCAGCCCTTTAGGGAGGAGTGCTAAGTGCAGTGCTTAAACTGATGAGAGAAGCTCATCCAAGCCCATAGGGGAGAGTTTTAGATTATCTGAACCATCCCAAAGACACTCCAGCTGCAGGAGGAAGAAACCACCTGCTCCTGATTACAGTTAACAGCCCAGGGCAACCAGCAGCCATGGAAGCCTTGAGGCTGAAGTTCCCTAGGTCAGGAACTGCTTCCATTAATGCCACAGCAGTGGGTTAAAACTCAAACATTTCAGGCAATACTTTTTCCAGACCAAGATCTGTCCCTTCCAACAGAGCAGGCAATGCATATCTGATTTGAGCAAATACCAGTGCTGGAATTAATTTAATGCTCCCATCTAAAATTAGCCTGGCTGTTAAAAACTAATTCCTCCAGGCTTTGACTCCAGCATGATAATATTTCTTGATGGTGAAGAGGCTGCCTGTACAATGATACAGACCCAGAGGGTTTGTGACAGCTTCTCCCATGACAGCAGTTATCAGCAGCACTGCTGGGAAGCATTTCCAACYTTCCAACACCTTGGGAGAGGAGGATACCAGCTCTGGTTTGGGGAGTACAGGTAACTACCTTGACTTGCCTCCTGCTACAGGTGGTCTTATTCAATTTTTTGTGGTGTTTAAATTACTGAACTACAGCACCGGCCAGCTCAGCCCCAGGGGTGAAAGTTGAACACAAACCTTGTTTCACCAGCRATATCAAAGTGTTTATGGAAAAAGTGCAGTTTAACAAGCTGGTCAGGTTCTGCCTCGTTTTTACCAGGGAGGTTTTCATCCAGCAACAGCCACCAGGAGAGCCACGTTCCAAGATAGGTGGAAACTACCATCCCAGCAATTCCCTGCACAACTAACACAGCTAATCCCAGTGCAGAGACTCTGGCAGCTGCTTAAAACCTGTTGCTGCAGAGGCACCATCCCAAGTTTCACTTAAACCATCCTCTTTCCAAAGGAAACCACAGGCACAGGTCTCCAAGGGTAAGACAACAAACCGCCACCACCGGGCTCTGCCCAGAGCATGTGCTGAGCAGGGAATACGGAAAGGAAAAAGCTGCTTACTCTGAGTGTCTTTGCGATCGGGGAAGGAGAGGACGGGGGAGAGTCTGACTGAGCCTTCCTGCTGCGAGTGTATTCCTTACTCCTGCTGTACAGGGACGACATGGCCTCGCAGGCTCTGAGATGCAACACCAGTCTTGCTCTCCTGTCGCTCTACGGCGCTGGGCAGGTCCTTCTTCCAAGGTCAGAACAAACTAATTAAACTATTCACAGCTCTGGTAATTAAACCCTCCTGTTTAGGGTGTATAATTTTAGGCATTAATCTGCTGCAGGAAGACCTGAGGCTCCACAAGGTTTCTTGTCCGAGCAGAAGCAGAGAAGGTGTCAAGGACTCGCTGTGCTCCAGTGCCGGGTGCTGCTCTGTGCCAGCCTCACTGCCTGGGCCCCGTCCCGACTTCTCCGCAAAAGGACATTTCCCCTGGTCCAGAGCGTGCCACGGGCCCAGAGGGATCAACCTCTCCCCAGAAGCGCAGGAGGCAGAAACTCCCAGCTCAAGGAGAGAGCTGGAAACTGGCCGGGTATATCTAGACACGAAGCTTTTGCCAAAAAAAGTTAAAAAAAGGAAAGGAAAAGCAAACCCTGATTTACTCCGGAGTGCGGCTGCAAGCTCTGCCCCCGCTGCATGGAGCTGCACGTTTTAAGTGAAACACAAAAGCATAAATCAGGAACAAACGCTGGTTTGGAAAGGGGCAGTCCAGCTGAAGTTGGGTTTTGTTCCATCCTCCTTCTCCTCCTCCTCCTCCTCCCCCCTCCGGCGCCCTTACCCACGCACAGGCTTCTCCCGTCCCTCCCGCCGCTGCCTCCTGACATTCTGACATTCCAGATCCTGACTCGCTCCAAGAGGAATGCTGGAGGGCAGCCAGCAGCAGCGATTCACTTTCAGCTTGGGATTTGGGCTGCCAAATTGGGTTTGGGATTGGTTTTGGGATTTGGGCAGGAAAAAAAATGAAAAAAAAAGGAAAGGAAGAGAAGAGAAAATCCCTCTCGAGCTTCTGAGGCTTGGTGGGCTGTGAGTGGGATGTTGGAGGTGAGCTGACAGCACTTTGCAGAGGCTAAATTCCAGAAGTTGTATGTGGCTGCAATGAAGGCAGATGATTTAAAGGCCACGGAACAGCTCATGCCATGAAAGGGAGGACACACTTGGACAGCACAACAAGATTTCTGTTGTTTGCTCATAAGCCTGTTTGAGCTGTGGAAGGGCGGCAGAGCTTGTGTAATGTACCCTGGTTCAAAGGAGCCTTTGGAATCAAGGAGGAGGGAGAGGAGCTCGGATGAAAGGACAGAGGGTGTGGAGAACATGTACCTCTCCCAAACTCCCCTCTCTCTGCCCAGCTCTGCTGCTGCCCAAGCTCACTGGCAGTGGTGAGATGGCTCCTTGTGAAGGTGGGTGTGTGTCCCTCGTGTCCCATTGCCATGGGCCCATGGGATGTTCATTTGAAAAATGCCTCAAACAAGCTCACAGAACCACAGAGAATCACAGAATGGTTGGGGTTGGAAGGCACCTCTGGAGATCATCCAGTCCAACCCCCGTGTCAAGGCAGGGTCACTTAGAGCAGGTGCCTATCCTGCCACTGGATCAGCAGCGTCTGTCCTGCTCCAGCTTCACATCTGCTTAATATCAAACATTTCCTACCAAGGCCAGGCTGGAAGGGGCTTGGAGCAACCTGGGACAATGCAAGGTGTCCCTACCATGGCAGTGGAGTAGAGTGAGATGAGCTTTAAGGTCTTTTCCCATTCAAACTATTCTGTGAAGTGCAGAACAGTATCTATATTAAAGTATTTTAAGAGTATTATCCCACTCTGTGTTGCTCTGAAATCTTGCTCCTTTCTGCACCCTGCTTGGCACCTGAGTAGTTTAACAGCCACAGAGCTGGGGAAGGGACTTGGAATAGCAGCTACAGTAATTCCTCCTGCCATCCAGCATCCTCACTTTTCAGGGGCAAAGCAGCATCACTGTGTAACCAGGGAGAGCAGGAGGTGGGGCTGCCAGATTTTCCTGCTCTAAGAAAGTCACAGCGGTATCAGGTTTCTCTATACCTCTTCACAAGGAGGGAGGGGACTAATCATCCACTGACTGCAGGAGAGGGGAAAAGGGGTTAGGAGAGGTCTAATTCTGCCTGGTAATATCTCTGCATTCCCCTTTCAAGGTAAGGAAATGAAGTCCAGACASGCGAGCAGGCAGCCACAGGCGCCCCGCTGCTCCGGAGGGCTGGGGCAGGACCTTGATCTTTCCAGCCTCCATCTGCTGCACTCATCACACACCTCTCCCTGTACCTGGAGCCCAACTCTGCCGTACAACAAGGTAATTCAGATGGTTCAGAGGATATTTATAGATCCTGCACACAGGGTGATCCTTTCACACCAGTCTCAGTTTCTGGAGTTTCAAAACAGTGTAAGCGAAACTGGGCAAACTGGCTGGTGGTGCACTGGAGTGTCCCAATCCCAGCTCCAGGGCTGACAAAGCCCAGCTTAATCACCAAGGTGGAGCTACACAGCTCTAAATTGCAGTGTTTGGCTTCCCCTCCCATCCAGTCCCAAATAAACCACTCTCCCATCCCTCCACAGTCATGTTTCTGCTGAGGAGGGGCAGGAAAGCTCCAAAATCAACATTTTGGTACAGAACTCACAGCCCAAATCAAAAATGCACCCTGAGTCCACATTAATTATTTAGTGACCCAGTGTAGATCTCACACAGACTGATTAATACAGCTTGGTGGACAGTAACTCAATTTAGAGAGAAGGGGAGGCTTGATTAGCCAGGACACAGAGAGCAGCAAGAGATGCAATGTGGCAAAATACGCCAGGTTTCAGCATTATTCCAACAAATGCCTGATTTAGGAGTTTCTTCCTGCTGGTTTGTACAGTTTACTTTCAAGTAGTCCCCAGTGGAAYTATGAAACATGACTCTCCTTCACAGCGCTGCTATTCCTCACAGCCTCAGCTCTGTCATGTTCAAGGTCATTGCTTAGATCTGACTGTTCCTGTCTGTTCAGGAGATTCCTCAGTCAATACCAGGCTGGTCCAGGCTTTAGCTGTGCTGCTGTGTACTTTATAAGGAACATTTATACAACTTTCAGAAAGACACGCACAAAAATCATCTTCCATGAGCATTTCCACAACCACTGCACACAATCCCCCGAGGCTGTCCGAATGCTCACCTCATGCTCTGGCCTATTTCTGGGCAAAATCACCTTAAACCTTCTTCTCACCTTGGACTATAGCAGCACAACTATACTACAGCATTGTGTCTTTCCCATATTCATAGGAAAGAGTGTTTTCCCAYAGTTAGAGTTGTGGCCTTGGCTATGATCACTCTTCATACACCTTCACCCAATAATTGGTCAGGTTCTTCCCCAGAGGGTGCTGGCACTGCCCAGGCTCCCCAGGGAACTGTCCCAGCCCGGAGGCTGCCAGAGCTCCAGGAGGGTTTGGACAATGTTCCCAGRGATGCMCARGGTGGGATTGTTGGGGTGTCTGTGCAGGGCAGGGGTTGGACTGGATGGTCCTTGTGGGTCCTTCCAGCTCAGCAGACTCTGCTACTTCCTCTTCCATTCAGATGTCTGTCCTCTCCCTTCCTTTGGTGATGATGCCTGTGTTTGTACTCCATTTTTAAAATTAGTTAGACAGGAGAAYTCACATACAGGAAAATGATGTACCAGAAATAGGATGAAACCCTGAGCTGAATATTTGAGAGGAAAATACATACACCCTTTTTATCTGTGTGGAAAACCTTCACCTACAGAACATGATGCTGGTAAAAAAATGTCAGCAGAGCTGCAAGATTCCAACCTGCAGCAGACAAAAATGGGAAACAAATCTGGGAGCTCAAGCCAGAGCTGCAGTGATGCTCAGAGGTGATGCAAGCCCACGGCACATTCCCTGAGTGCAGAGGAGGAGAAGCCCTCTTGGGAGAGCAGAATTCTAACACAACTTGAAGAATGAGAGTAGCTGGTATTTTTGGAACAAATTATCCCAAAACTATCTCCTGAAAGTCCTAGCTGTCATTTTTCACACCAGGTTTACCACGTACCTCACTGAATTCCTTCCCAYCCAGCTGAGTTCTTTCATCTGCAGCCAAACCTCCTCTATCTCCCAGTGCAGGCACATCCCAGGGAGCACAGTGGTGTCTCCACCTACACAGGGCTCAGCTGGGGCAGAAAACACAAACTGGGCCCACACAGCACCATGACATGCTCAGCACTGTGACCTTCCCCCAAGGCCTCCCTGCCGACATCTGCTAAATGAATCACAGCCAGGGATCCCCCCTGCACACACCCCTGTGATCACTGAACAGGGGCAAGGTCTCTGGCACCATCTTGTCCTTGGCCAACCAGGGCTCCTCTGGGTATCACTGGGCTCCTCTGGGTGCCACTGGGCTCCTACAGGTACCACTGAGCTCCTACAGGTACCACTGGGCTCCTACAGGTACCACTGGGCACTC
>JACDOX010000294.1:533381-562275 GCA_014549065.1 Cardinalis cardinalis
GGGTACCACTGGGCACTCTGGGTACCACTGGGCACTCCGGGTACCACTGGGCACTCTGGGTACCACTGGGCACTCTGGGTACCACTGGGCACTCTCTGGGTACCACTGGGCACTCCAGGTACCACTGGGCACTCTCTGGGCACCACTGGGCTCCTCTGGGTACCACTGGGCACTCTGGGTACCACTGGGCACTCTCTGGGTACCACTGGGCACTCTCTGGGCACCACTGGGCACTCTCTGGGTACCACTGGGCACTCTCTGGGCACCACTGGGCACTCTGGGTACCGCTGGGCACTCTGGGTACCACTGGGCACTCCTAGGGACCATTCCCAAGAGGCCCCCTGGACACTGATGGGAGGCTGGGAGGATTCAGTCACACAGATGAGCCTTCCTGCCCAGCTGGCCCCAGGGCTAGCAGCAGGTTAGATGGCACTGTGGTCCTGAGCCTTTGAGGATGGGCTCTCACAGCCCCTGCTGTGAGCCCCTCCTGTGCTGGGCCAAGTGATGCAAGAACACGGGGCAGCACAGCTACCTGTGAACTACAAGCCAGCTGCAGGAGCAGAACAGGGAGAGGCAGGCAGCAGGCTTCATGTTTTCCTTTGAACCTGTCACAGAATCACTGAGGCTGGAAAAGGTCTCTGAGGCTGAGTCCAACCATTCCCCCTCCACTGCCATGCTTACCACGAAACCATGTCCCCAAGTGCCACATCCACACATATCTGGAACATTTCCAGGACTGCTGATTCTACTATTGCCCTTGGCAGTCTGTGCCAGGGCCTGCCCAGCCCTTCAGGGAAGAAATTTTCCCCAGTGCTCAACCTGAACTTCCTCTGGCACAGCTTGATGCCAATCCCTCTCCTCCTGTCCCTGTTCCCTGGGGGCAGAGCCCGACCCCCACCTGGCTGCCCCTCCTGCCAGGGAGTTGTGCAGAGCCAGAAGGTTCCCCTGAGCCTCCTTTCCTTCAGGCTGATCCCCCCCAGCCTATCACTGAGCCCACTTTGCTCACTTTCTTTGAGAAGCAAAGAACCTCCAAAATTGCTTCATGCCACTCCAGACACTTCTGATACCTGCTGGCACCTCCTTCTACAGAATTCAGCTGTTTGCTCTTCAAGTAAACAAATCTTCCCAATCTTCCCCTCCTGGGTTTCCCAGTGCAGGAGCAGAATGTGCTGTTTGTCTGTGGAGTCATGTGCTGGTCCAGGGAATCACTGAAATCTGTAATTTTATGCAGTGCCTAAATCAACTGTAAAACTGCATTTATTCTCATGACACTTCTCTGGAGAAATGGAACAAAATAATCTGGCAGTTCTTTCCAAGAGTCAGGCTACAAAGTCATTATACATCCAGAAAATAATGTTTCTAGGTATAAAGCAGTTCTGTAAAATACCAAAAAAAAAAAAGAGAGAACCTTGACATGGTTTGGGTTGGAAAGGACCTTAAAGCTCATCTTGTTCCAAGCCCTGACATGGTCAGGGTCACCTTCCACCAGATTGCTCCAGCCTGGCCTTGAACACTTCCAGGGATGAGGCAGCCACAGCTTCTCTGGGCAACCTGTGCAGGAAACTCAGTTTAAACATAAAAAATCATTTACCATTGAACTACCCTCAAGGGTTCCAGAGAACAGAGTCAGAATTTGATTTCCCACTGCTTTTATATCACTGGACTGGCCCACAAAACTGAAATCCTGCACCTCCCCTTTGCAACAGTGTTTATATTGTGGGCAAAAATTAATAATCCTGTGATTGGCATCACCACGGGATGTCCTATCCTGCGCTTCCTTCAGCCCCAAACAGCCATCCTTTGTGCCCCCTTGTGCCTACTTCTGCTTTGCTCCTGGAACAGGAACCTCCTCACCTTACACTTGTCTCCCACTACACCCAGAGCAGACCAAGAGCTGGAATCTGTAAAGGACAAGCCATGACCAGCCCCAGGGTGGCTCCAACAGCCAGGAACAGTTGGGGTTTAACACTCAGGGCTGCACAGCCAGAGGAGGGGTTACACCCAGGGGCCACTGCACCAGGGAACCAGTCACTGCTTTCTCCCCAGGAGATCTGGCAGTAAAATGTCTCTATCCTACCCTACCCTACCCTATCCTGTCCTGTCCTATCCTACCCTATCCTACCCTRTCCTGTCCTGTCCTATCCTACCCTATCCTACCCTGTCCTGTCCTGTCCTATCCTACCCTATCCTACCCTATCCTACCCTATCCTACCCTGTCCTGTCCTATCCTATCCTATCCTATCCTGTCCTGTCCTATCCTATCCTATCCTGTCCTGTCCTGTCCTGTCCTGTCCTATCCTATCCTATCCCATCCTACCCTACCCTACCCCATCCCATCCCATCCCATCCCATCCCATCCCATCCCGTCCCATCCCATCCCATCCCATCCCATCCCATCCCATCCCATCCCATCCCATCCCATCCCATCCCATAACATTGGGAAGGGAGTTCACTGGAAAGAAAAGGCTGAGCCTTGTTAAGCCTCCTGCTCTCACCTCTTTATTCACTGCACCCGTTGCATTCTGTGCAAACAAATTCTGCTTGTTCTGGAGAGAAACTGCTCATTTTGGTGCATAATGAGTGAATTTGGAATTGGCAGCACAGTCACTTGTCCCAGGGGATGGGACCAAAGGCCAATCTTCAAAAGTGACCATAGAACCCAGAAAACCACAGTGTTGTTAAGTCTGGAAAATATCACAAGTCTTCTCACCTGTTCTGTGTTCTGGGTGGTGTTTGTGGTTTTTTCCTGACAAGGATTTTCTGCTTAGGTTATTGAGATACTTACAGAGCAGGAGAAGGACAGGACTCCAGCTCAGGGGTTGATGGCATTGGTTGGTTGGTTGTTTTTTGTGTTTAACTGGTATTTTTCTACCTAAAAAGTGTAGTAACTCAGCTGCACTCCTACCCTCTGCATTGCTTATTAACAGTCATGTTCTCATGACACTGGGGAACCTGAGCAGGTAATTTTGACCAAGTATGTCTTTGTACAGTGAGAGAACTAAAACTGGCTCCAAAATACAGGTTTGTGTTCCTGGGGTATAGTCATGGGCAGCTGAGGAGGTGCTGGATTGCAGAAATTAATGTGCTATACAGCAAGTATAGGCAAGGAACTGTGTGTACAGAAGAGCAAAGGAACTGTGTGTATACAGATGTATAAACATATATGAATTCCTTTTGCACTAACAAGGTCAACACCTATTACCTTTAAAATAAGTTATTAAAACATTACTTGTACTCTAGTCTACAATTTGTACTTCTGGGCATTTGATTTAGCTTATTTAATGCAACTTTGTATCTCAAGATTTAATAAATTATTAATCTTATTATTACTACTGCTACTGCTATACAACAACTGTACATTATATATAAATGCTACTGTAAATAAATGACTTTTAAATCAACCTCAAGCTTCACCAGGGTCAAACAGAGCTTGCAGGGTTTATTTAGCACTGCAGAAGCAGCCAGGGTTAGGCTGGGCTGCAGGACTGGAGCAAAGCAACATGGTCAGGCAGTAGCTGTTCTGTAAATGGGATGTGCAGGCTGTGCTGGAGTTTTCCATAAATGGAACCTGAACTGGAGGAGGGAACACTTCCATCTGCAGAGCCCAGGCCAGGGTTCCCAGGAGTAGATCTGCCAGGGTGCCATGCAGATAGGGAGTAGAAGGAAAGGGTCTTCCTCTCCTCCAGGCACACACAGCAGCTCAGAGTCTGTAACTGCATCTATAGCATCATTCTTCTCCCACTTTTTATTCCCATCTCAAAATTTATCACAAAAAAGCTGTAAGCACCATGCATTAGGCATACCTGGATTAGCACTCAGCAGCACATGCAGATCATTTAGTGGGGGCTGAGAACAGCACATTTTAAATACAAAATGTCAGAGTTTTTTTTCTTTTTCCTTTCTTATAAATAGAGGTAATAAAGAGCAAGGGTAAAGACAGTTCAAAAAGCAGCATTCTCAGCAGGGAACATCATTTTAGGACCTGCAAGTGCCCTATTCTGCATGCAGGAGAAATATCTTCCAGCAGTTCTGTGGAGCAAAGCTGAGTTCTTGGAAGAAAAGGTGTCTTAGACACTCAAATCCAGCAGGTACAGCAGGATGAGAAGCTGGGCTGTTCATTGACCCCTCTGGGGACATCCCTAACTTCAGAGGAGAGAACTGGATCTAAAGCAAAGGCTGCAGAGAGGGAGATGGTTTCACTGTCTTGAGTTCATCATCATTTGAAGATAAAGCTCAGGACAAGCCCAGTAAACCAATCTAGACCTGCACTTGTACAGCAAAGGCACAGGGAACCTGAGACAGGGCCTGGAGGGGGCAGACAAACTCACAGTTCGAGAGTATCAAAGGCAGAAAAGCTTCTGGGAGAGCCCACAGATGTTCACATTCCCCCTCTGATGTGTTATTAAACTGTATTTCAGAGAATCCCAGAATATCCTGAGTAAGAAGTGACCCACAGGGACCATCCAGCCCAAGCCCTGCCCTGCAGAGACACCCCAACAATCCCACCCTGGCATCCCTGGCAGCGCTGCCCAAACCGAGCTCTGGCAGCCTCGGGGCCGTGCCCATTGCCTGGGGAGCCTGGGCAGTGCCAGCMCCCTCTGGGGGAAGAACCTTTCCTGAGATCCAGCCTGACCCTGCCCTGGCACATGCTGATGGTGAGAGGTTACAGAAATGGGTGGCCACAGGGGCAATAACCAGAAACAACAAACCAGCACCACAAAGGGCTCCTGTTGAAGGGGACAGATGTGTCAGCTTTGCAAAACAGAAATGCCTCTAAGATCACAGACAGGATTCTGTTCAGACTGTAAATGTAGCCATGGGCACAAGCCCTGAGGCAACCCCAGCACTGCCCATTGTCATGTCATAATCCTGGCCAGGTCTGTACACCAGAGATTGGGCTGGTGGCTATGGAGAGGTTGCTTCATGTCCACCCAAAACCTGGCTCTTGCCTGAGCTCAGTACCATGCTTTGTTCAAAAAAAGCATCACAATAAAATCAGAGAATCACAGGATCAAGGATTGTTGAAAAAACCAATGAGCCCAACTGTTCCCCCACCACTGCTCTGTTCACCACTAAACCATGTCCCAAGTGCCACATCCACATGTTTTTTGAACACTCCCAGGGATGGTGACCCCACCTCTGCCCTGGGCAGCTGTGCCAGGGCCTGACCAGCCCTTCAGGGAAGAAGTTTTTCCTAATAACCAACCTGAACTTCCCCTGTCTCAGCTTGAGGCCATTCCCTCTTGTCCTGCTCCCTGGGAGCAGAGCCCAACTCCCCCTGGCTGCCCCTCCTGTCAGGAGTTGTGCAGAGCCAGAAGGTCCCCCCTGAGCCTCCTTTTCTCCAGGCTGAGCCCTTTCCCAGCTCCCTCAGCTGCTCCTCATCAGAACTGTGCTCCAGACTCTTCTCCAGTTCTGTTGCCCTTCTCTGGACAGGCTTCAGCAAATCCAGGGAGATGCTTTGCTCTGGCCACTCACAAGTCCAGTTTGAGCCCTGTTCATTCAAAAAATCAACTGATTTCACCCAGTTCCAACCACTACGGGATAAAGTAGTGCTGGAACATAATATTTTCCAGGGGAAGCTGTCTGGCAGTTGCACTCAGCAAGTGTTTCCTGACAGGCTCCCTCTACCCACCCAGGTTTCTTACAAGAAGGAACACAACAATGTGCACAGCTATGAACAGGTCATGCCAGAGAAGCTGGGAAAGCAAACAGAAGTACAAGAACCAGATGGAAACAGCTATTTCAAGCTATGGGACTTTCCAAAATATGACGTAGAGAAATAAAAATCTCAGGGCCCTCACAATAGTCATGATGCATTCTCCTCTTTATCTACATTGATCAGATTCTCTGTACCCATGGCTGTAAAACCTGTCTGCCAGCTGAGCTGTGGAAGTGAGTGGCTGACACACAACAATGGCCCAGTGCCACTGGCCAGGCAAATCTGTAACCTCAGCACACTGTCACCTAACTGTGCTCCAGCCCATTTCTGACCATCCTCAGCAGCAGCACGTCGTGGTGCAGAGGGTCATGTCCACTGCCAAGGATGAAATCTAAGATCAATGAAAAGTCAACCTATGTGGTAAAACAGCCACTCAAACCCACCCAGCACTGGTACCTGGAAGGTACCTATTACAGAATCCCAAATGGCCTGGGAAGGGACCTTTGAAGGGACCTTAAAGCTCATCCTGTTCCACCCCCTGCCATGGCAGGGTCACCTTCCACTACTTCAGGTTGCTCCAAGTCCCATCCAACCTGGCCTTGGACACTTCCAGAGATCCAGGAGCAGCCACAGCTGCTCTGGGCACCCTGTGCCAGGGCTCCACCACCCTCACAGGGGAGAATTTCTCCCAAATACCTGATCTAAACCTCTCCTCTGACAGTGGGAAGCTGTTTCACYTTGTCCTGTCACTACATGCTCTTGTAAAAAGTCTTTCTCCATCTTTCTTATAGGTTCCCCATAATGAGCAATGAGGTGTAAATTAACCAGAGCAGGTGGGAAATTCCTGCCAGAAGGAGTTTTGCAGCTTAAGGATTCAACATCTTGACACACCAAACAATGAAGCAGCTTATGCCACATGTTACTTTTCATGGGGGAAGTCCATGTCCAAGAGCAGAAAACTAACAATGACTTTCCAAACATGGGTTTTTTCTGAGGAGAGGCATGTGGGAGGATATAAACTCTGAACAAAAAGTGACCTTTTAGAGACACAAGGGACAAACCACATCACCACTTATATCACAGCAACATACCACTTGTCCTACAGTGGTTTTTTCCAAATGATATATTATTGCCAGAGAATTTGACTCCAATTTTCCAAACAAATTTAGATTAATTCTAAGTTCTCTGCTAGCCATGAGGCAATACAGCTTCTGCTTTTTGTTCCTTCTGGACATGTCTGGAGATAAATAATTTACTACATAAATGTGTCATGGCACCAGCCTGCACAGGATGACAGGAGATGAGGACAATCAGCTTCTGGCTTTGCCAGAGAGAAGCATCCATAGAATGCTGGAATCACAGAATGGTTTGGGTTGGAAGGGACCTTAAAAACCTCATCTCATCCCACCCCCTGCCATGGGCAGTGACACCTTTCACTGACCAGGTTGTTTCAAGCCCTGTCCAGCCTGGCCTTGGGCACTGCCAGGGATCCAGGGGCAGCCMCAGCTGCTCTGGGCACCCTGTGCCAGGGCCTGCCCACCCTCACAGCCAAAAATCCCATCTAACCCTGCCCTTTGGCAGTGGGAAGCCATTTCCCTTGTCCTGTCATGCTATGCCTCGTCCAAAGTCCCTCTCCAGCTCTCCTGGAGCCCCTTTAGGCCCTGGAAGGGCTCTGAGCTCTCCCTGGAGCCTCTGCAGGTGAGCATCCCCAGCTCTCCCAGCCTGGCTCCAGAGCAGAGGGGCTCCAGGTCTGGAGAAGCTTCATGGCCTCCTCTGGACTCATTCCAGCAGTTCCACATCCCTCCTGTGCTGGGACCCCAGAACCAGATGCAGATTCTCACACTGGGGAGAAGGGCCAGACAGCAGAGCCTGAGCATGGCACACCCCAATTCCRTGTGCTGTGATATGGGGTCTCCTTCAAGCCAGGTCTTAGGAGCTCTTGGAGATTTATCTCACACCTGAGATAGCTCAGCCACCTCAGATGGCATAAAATCAGCAGGATGGCTTCTGTGCTGGAAGTGTTGGAAACAGAAAAGTTTTAATAAAAGGCAAAATAACAAAGCTCTTTACTGAGAAAAACTGAGCCAGGACGACAGGTTCTTGCTCCTGGTAAAACACCCCACAAAAGTGATTGGTTTCTCTGTTCTCTTCTTTTTCTAGTGAATTGCTTAGGCGRGACTTTTTGGCTCCTGTCCAATTGGCTATCCTTGAGTTTGAGGTGAAGCCCCCGAGGTCCTGTGAGGTGTCTTTTTACCTAATGGAGGAGAGAAACTTCTGGGCATTTTTCCCTTTCTAGGAGACAAAGGATAATTTGGTCACTTCGTCAACAGGGGGCACATTGCTACAGTGCTGCAGCCCCCTCCCACTGCCCCCCGTTCCCTTCTCCAGGGCAGACACCTGTGTCACACGACACAGCCCACCCACATATCTACTGCTCCAGGCAGGAATTTCAATTCAGCAGTTCAGATTTTTTGGAGGATAACTTCAATCACGTCAGGAGAGACATCCTCCCCCAGCCCACTGGATGACTGACACTGAGGCAGGATCATCRGCTCCCAGAGGGGCCCAGAACCTGCTCCAAACAGTTCAGCAGTCACAGACTCCTTTCCATAGTTTTAAACATGTCACGAGGAGACAGATTTTGACAGTTTCCCACAAAAATTGGTGGGATGCTCTGTTACATGTATAAGCACAACCACACACTGTTAACCTTTAAAAAAGTCAAAAATTACAATCAGACATAGAACAAGAGTGAGATTTATTCTGTCTCTGGGATMTGGGGCAGGAGCAATGCTGCTCCTCAGGCCAGTGGGTCTGACATTCCCCCTGGAGGGAGCATTCCCATTTCCTGCAGTGGCTGTGCTGCGTCCACACAGCACTGGAGAGAAGCACACACGTGTCACGGATCCTGCTGTCACCCTGTCCATCGCACTGCTCCCAGCTCCTTCTGGGAAGACAGCAGGAGAATCCCAGCACCCCGTGCAACAGCTGCCATGGGTGCAAAGGAAAAGGAGCCTGGGGTGAGCTGGGATCAGCTGAACTGACTGCACAGGCCTCCCAGCAATGCCAGCAGCAGCCAAGGGAGCTGTGGGTGGCTGCTGCAGGGCCAACCCCAGCCCCATGGCTGCAGGGGAATGACTTACCAACAACTGAGAAGGATCAGTCACCTCAGACTGCACCACAAGTCTGACAGCAATCTTCTAACAATATGCTACAGCATAAAGTTACCTTTAATAGTTATGAGTTTGTGGCCTTGGGAATCACTCCTGGAGGACTGGCTGTTTTGCTTCATCTTCCCAGGACTCACAGATTGGCTTTGAGCTGGTTTTGTGTTACCCATCCCCATCCTCATCACTGCTTCACATTACACCTTCCTAATTCAGCAACTTRGTGAGTTAGAGGAATTCACCTGAAGGCATTTAGCTGTAACCCAGTAGTCACATAACCCACTTGGGTCACTTGGCTTTAGGCACAAACAATGTTTTCCCAGAGCTGTAAACTGGTGCTCAGAGCCAGGCTGAGGAGTGAAGTGCTGTACCAACATGCAGAGCAGCCACTCAGGCTGACACCCTTCTCCACATCCTGAGGTTAAGAAAAACCAACACAAGCACACCAGGCTGGAGACTCACAAGGCAAATCCTCTGYGCAGATGTGAAGCATTTTTGTAGGATTATTTGCAGAATGAATTTTAATTTCTGTGCTGTCTGCCCCCTTCACCTCCCAGAGCACCCAGGGCACTCTGAACACACTGAGGACGCTCTTCACCACATTCAAGTCTATGGCAAAGCCTCAGCTCATGCTCCTTCCTGCAGCACTTTGCTGCTATTTCATATTGCTATACATATTAAAGATCTTTCCTTGCAGCATACACAGCCCATTAGAGCAATTTGTTTATAAACAGGACTGAACAGAGCCAATCTCTCCCAGCCTTATGTTACACAGAATTAAATGCTCTCCAATTTAACTACATGATGCAAGTGACGCACAGTGCCATCTACGTGCCCTTGGACAGGAGCCAGATGGTTTCCTTCCCACATCACACCGCATCTCTTCTAGAAATAAACATTCAAGGGTAAAACCAGGGGAAAACACTCATATCCTTAATCCCCAGAAGGGACCCCGGGCCAGCAGCAATGAAGCATAGGATGAGCACCACCACACAGCACTGTCTGGACTGAAAGGATTTCAGTTTCTTATCAGCTGGCCAGAAGTTCACCTATTTTGCTCCTTTTACTGGTCAACTTTCCCTTGCATCCCAGCAAAACAGCTCAGCTCTTGCAGACATACCTTACCATATTAGGCAATGTGAGCCCTGAAAGTGGAGGACTCTGAGCCTTCCTTGCCTTCCAAGCACAGTCCACAGGCACACGGATGGCTGCATGACACTGGGAAAGGGGCAGCAATGACTGGGGACTCCCAGGGCTCCCACTACACCCAGTCTGGCTACAACAGGACATTCACAAAGCACTTAACAAAAGCTATTCCTGATCTTCTAGTGATTCATCACATCCATCTTTCACAGAAAGGCAAACAGCATGGTGACAAAAGCTGAACTGAAGCCTCTGTGGAAGGATAAAGTGGAACTAAAAGCAAAAATATAGGTGAAAAATAGGGCACACCAAAATCAGGACTCCCAGGTCAGAGCTCTGAATCAGCAGTAACATTAAGACACTGAGTTTGTATAATGAATTTTCCAGTTCACTGGTCCTCCCTTAGAACTTGTGGAATTAAGCTTAGAAATTCAGCCCTTCTAAGCCAGAGATTTAATTTATATTGGTATCCAGTTGCATCTGGTGATTTCATGGTAACAGTACAAGTAGGCAGAACACTTATTTACAAACCAGAGTGAGCCTGGTTCATTCCATAAATCAAAGTGCAGGGAGACAGGAATGGAGCCTATTTAATCCACTTACTGCAATTGTAATTCACAATCAAACGTTTCAGTGCTATTCCTCCATAAAACTTAATTCCATTAGTGTGTCTGGGGTTTATACTGGGCTATACAGACTGTCCTGAAGGCAATTCATGACAAGARACATTTTGTTTGATACTTTTACTGCTCAGAAATTGTTATTTTACGAACACAACACTCAGTGTCTTCCTCTGAATTTAAAGTTTTCCTTTGACAAACTCTCCTGTGGGTGAGGCATATCTGTAATGCTCTGGCAGAGAATTGCAAGGAGAAACAATCCTTTAAATCATTATAAACATTTTCTACTTGTTCTCTATGCTCTGTCATTTAAAATATACTTTTCTTCCAAATTAGTTTCTAATTGTTCCTGCTGTGCAATAGCAATGGCAGAAGTTTCCCAGAGCAGCTGYGGCTGCCCCTGGATCCCTGGAAGTGTCCAAGGCCAGGCTGAACTGGGCTTGGAGCAACCTGGGCTAGTGGGGGTGTCMCTGCCCATGGCAGGGGGTGGGACTGGATGGGCTTTAAGGTCCCTTCCAATCCAAACCAGTCTGTAATAGATTCTATTATTTTAAGTCAGGACCAAATCAAAGCCAGCAGAGTCAGGGATAAAGAAAACATGCTCTGAAATGGAACACTGGAACGTTCTCTTTAGTCTTCATCATCATCCTCCTGCTGCATCCCAGACGAGCCCAGTGATCCCTACCCACACTGACTCTGCTGCATTTGGCCTCATCAAGACTGGAATTCCCACTGGTATTCTGCAGTTAGTGGCTTGAGGGAACAGGGAAGGTTTCCCAGCTCCAGCCTCCCCCCCCCAGCTCAGTCTGGGTACACAACATGAGCTTTTGACTCTCCCAGTTTTTATTTTCTGAGAAACAGAGACAAGACTGTGGCCAAGCTTCTCCCCCACCTCTGTTTTGAGCTCAGGTCTCCCCAGACCACACAAAAACTCCTTCCTTTGCAGCTCCTTCCCACTGGAATCACGGAAAAACTTCTCCTAAAGCTGCTTCCCCAGAGGCTTTTTCCAGCTGAAGTCCTTGTACCCTTGAACATTTATTCCACAATAAAACTTTGTCTGCTCTTCCAACTCTCCACAGTGCATCCAGGCAGTCTGTGTCCCAAGGAGGGAGCTGGGGTGGGAGCAGAACACATGGAGGACACTGACACATCCCACTATGAGACCTCTTAGTTGCCTAAAGCTCAGCCAAAGTGTCTGGGCTGATTTCCCACTCTGGTGCTCATGAGCTCAGCCAAACTAATTCATTCACTTCTGAGAATTAGAACAACATGTATTTGCTCCTTTTTTTTCTTCCCAAAACTGCCTTTACCTTTTCTGTGCTAGTCTCCTGCACTGCAGAGCTTGGAGGATTTCAAGCAAATTCTTTTTTTGGTTTCCATGAAAATCATCCTGATATCAGCCAAGATATAAACACTGGAGGAAAAATGTAACTGTTCCCACAAAATCAGACTCTTTGGGGTTCTGCTACTAAAATGGGACACTCCAGACTGTTCAAGTTCACAACCAGGTGACACCTGCCATTCTAGAACTATAGTTACTGAAGAATTAATGATTATTAACTGTACTTTCTTATTGGCACTAGAACTGAAAACAGAAAGCTGTTCCATGATTCCTGCCAAAGTGATGGCCAGTTATGACAGAAATCTCTGATTTGGATCTCAAATAAACCAGGGAAGACTGACCAAGTGACATGATGCTGGAGGCATGCATTCAAGAAAATAAACTGGGAACTGGATAAAAACAAGAGGACTGGGAAAATGGGAAAACTAGCTCTAGCAGAGTGGGAGGAGAGTCTAACCCAGGTCTAAGGTATGTTGGGTGCATAAGAAACCATGGTACTGCTACCCTGAAGCACCTGCACAAAGGGGATGATGGAAGGAAGTTGCTCTGCTTTTAGATGGATCCCACAAGAAAATCACGTCAAGTGTTMAACAAAAGGAATCCTTGCTGTTAATCTGGGGAAAACCAGCATTATTAATTGTAAGAGACTGGGTGACCTTGAATTTTTGGGCAGCTGGGTTCTCCCCAAGTGCATCTTGTCCATTTACATGAGCAGTGAGGACTGTGCTCAATAAAATCCTCAGCAATTTTAGAACTAGACTCCAGGAAGCCTCCAAACCTGCAGCCTCAGCTACTCTTTTGTCTTAATTTAGGTAATCTGGGACAACTTCCCAGAAGAACAAGACATTCCCAGCAAGTCTCAAACATGCCTGCTGGAAACAAGGTGTCCCTATTATGATTATTACTTTTACACATTACAAAACTCCCCTCCTTCAGTCTGACTGTGAGGCAGCAGAAATGTCAAAACAATTTTAATGACGATAAATGGCCGAATCCTTGCTGCAGGGTTCAGTGAAGATTTGAAGAAGCTCTGCACTGTGATGAGCAGAAACTCCTGTGGGAAGAGCTGGCCTCCTCGAAGCAGGTGATGCTTCTGTGAGCAGGAATATCTCACATTTCAAGTGGAGTAAAGTGCAAAGTAAGCACTGGGAAAGCAAGGGCTGGCATGGAAAGATAAGCACATGCTAAACACCATCCCAGCACCACGTGAGGCTCTGGCCCCAGTAAGGCTCACTGTGACTTTACCGCATTCTGACTAAATACTGCAAGAATGAAAACCAAAACACAGTCTGAAGAGTGTTATTGCCAATTTTCAGCAAAGAACCAGTTAATTCCAACTAAATGATGCTTCAAGCACTCTACTGAATTGCAAAGTATAGGGAAAGGCTCTCCCAGGTTTAAGGTTTCCCAGCAAAAATGGAACATCCCACAAGCAGGCTGACCCCTAYGCAACCTTACATTTGCTACTTCTCCCAGGTCTTCCACACTGCACTTTAATAGCTTGGAAATGTATTTAGCTTTGACATTGTCAGAGTCAGTCATGTTGTCAGGCTCAAATGTGTTTCAGACGAAGACAAACAAAACCAAAGGAAACCAAGGCAATTTGGAAAGATTCAGTAATTATTATAAAATRAAAGAAAGGGCCTCAAAGGATGAGACTATTGCAAGAACAGGGGAACACTGAACAACCTCAGACGTGCTGCTTGCAAAGACCATTTCCCGCAAGAAAACAAATCCGTGGGACAGGAGAGCAGATTCCAGAAATACAAAACATCCTGTCCAAAACAGCAGCGATTCCAAGATCCAAGGCCACACCTTCTCCAGGACACTTGGGATCCCACTGCCCTGGCACTGCAGCCCCACTGCTGCATTCCCTCTGGGCTCCACAACTCCTGTGCAGCTCTCCAGGAGCCGACACTGAATTCAGGCCACTCTGCAGATATACCTCATCTTCCACAAGAGAAATCAGTAAGGAAATTGCTGCTTGGAACTACCTGCCTGTTCATACTCCTGAGCAGAGCCTGAACTCTCTTACAGACAAGAGTAAAAGGCATAGAACACTCTGCCACCAACAGCCAAGAGTGAACATCAGTGATTCAGACACATGGTCTCACTTACCCGAGTTTCCTTCACTTCCTCGTTTCCATCAACTTCATCTTCATCCTAGGAGGAAAGGCAAACAATAAAACTAGGCAGCTCTGGAGACAACAAAACTTTATCCCAAGAAGATAATGTATTGTTTATAGAATCACAGAATCATTAAGGTTGGAAAAGACCTCCAAGACCAACAAGTTCAACCTTTGAACACACCATGTCAACTCCACCACAGCACAAAGTGTCACGTCTGTGTGTGTTTTGAACCCTACCAGGAATGCTGACTCCACCACTGCTCTGGGCAGCTTGTGCCAGTCCCTAACATTCTTTCAGTGAAAAAACTATTTGATGCTAATGTTAGGAAAACTTCAAATTTCCAAATGCTGTCCAAATGCTTTTGGCTAATTATCAGATCCGGTTTGGTGTCCTAATGTCCATTTAGAAGATCTTGATATTGAGGACAGAATCACTCTCTTGAGATAGCTCCTGCCATTCCAATGCCTCTGAGGAGCTGGGAGGAGGTCCCTAACACACTGAGGGAAAAAAAACTTGGAAAAACTGCACATCTGAAATACTGTCATAATATTGACTTTCAAAAGTATCTCCAGTTCCGTTAGACTCCAGGTGGAAAGACTCATCATCCCAGGTATCCTGCACTTGCATAGCCTCTCTAAGCCACTGCCCTTTGTAACTGCTCCAGGACTTCACAGAGCAAATGAGAGCCACCATGGCATCCCAGCTGACTCTGGACTCAACTCATTAATCATAATTTCATAACTCTTACTCTCCCCTGGAAAAGGAGATCTATTTTCCTAGCTGAGGCTCTAACCAAAGTTTGGAGGGTTGGATTTCTTCCCTCAGACTGAAGAAATCCTCTGAAACCAGGACTAAGAGAAATGACCATGACACAGACAGCTCTTCTGCACTCATGCTGTGAGTGTTCCTGGTACTGGGAGGGGACCCAGACACGAGTTTTCTTCCTGCTGTCTTTCTTTCAGGGGGCCTAAAAAGCAGACAAATTTGGGCTTGAAGAAATTTGAAAATACTTCAGGTGGCTTGTGACCTCCTTCCAAAGGAATCAGACTTTGAAACTCTCCTCTCCCATGTGGCCCTTTCCCAGTCCTGCAGGGCTCCCATGATATGGCTCAGGAAAAGGCTGCCCAGAGCCTGCTGCTCGGTCTGACAGAGGCCAAACARGGACGTGAGACCTTTGGATAGGCCAGTCTAAAAGAGAGCTGGAGAGGGAAGAACTAAGGGGAAGTCAATGGACTGGGAAGAAAATCATGAAACTTGGAATTGGAAGAAAATCCACCCTGGAGTTTCTCTTTCTAAGGAACTCAAACTCACATCTTGTGTGGAGAAGATGATGCCGGTGCCTCTCCGTCTCTCTTTTGGCCGTCGCCGCTCTCGGATCGACTGTTTGTTCAGGGATCTGTCATCTGAATCCTGATCTTCACACTCTGGCCAAGCAAAGAAAGACTGCTTCGGTTTCAGTGATTTACATCTGTGCTTTTGCTAAGGTTCTGGCGTTCTTTTCAAGCTGATCAAGGTCATCTTGCCTTGTGTTATATTACAAAGGAGTTATTAAATCAAATGAAATGGAATATCAGTGTCCTACTACAGCTGGATACTCACACTCCTTCCCTCATCAGAGCCAGGGAAGTTACCCCAGCTGCCAGCTCTCCCCAAGTCATCCTGACTTACTCCTGTTCTGAGGACAACCTGTACTAGGGGAACCTCTTTCCCCAGCTCTAATAGCTAAATGCTCCATGATCACTGCCTCATTTATTTATCCAAAATGAAAAATATCCTTTTATCCCTCTGTTACAAGCAATAGAATGTGTTTAACTTCATTTAAACAAATAACATTTGTTTTGTGACACGGCAGCTTCCCTCAGAGTAACACGTAAATGTGTTCTCTCCATCTGTACACACTGGAAGCTCTAAACCACAAGAAAACCCCTGAGCTTTGTCTGTTCTTCTCTCTCCTGGTACGTACCATTTTTCTCCATCTCTGTGCCTGCTGCTCTGAAATCTGCTGGATTCACGGAGTCCAGCCCTAGATATTTATTTGTTCGAGTCAGGTATGAGCTTGTATAGAGCAGAGGAGCTGCTGTGGAAGGAGACACAGGTGTCGTGGGTTTGTCGGGCTGTGCTGGGCCCCTCAGTCGCCGATAGACGGTCTAGAAACAAAGAGCCATGACAGAAAAATAGCACAATGAAAAGGAAGTACCAGATTTTGCATTTCAAGGAATGCAGTAATTTTTCAGAGTGCACTGTTTCCTTCACGGCTGCTGGAAGTGATCACCTGCACTTGCCAGATCAGGTCCATTCTATCAGATAAGGATGGATGTTAAAGTCATTGCACAGCCACACTGTAAAACCCTCCAGAGCTGGGAGATTTGGGATCAATCCCTTTGTTCCTACAGCTCATGGCAGGAGACACAAGTTATCTAATAGAAATATATGATTTAGAGTGAAGAAAACAGAGGGTAGTGGCAGGGGCAGAAAACTGGCCTCTCCAGCTTTCCATTACACATTGAACATCTGTGGAAAAACGTGAACACAAAGCCTCTGCCTAGACTGCACAGCAGGATGGATCCAGGCCACATTTCTATCATTAGCCTTCTCATTACACTTTCTGGGATTTACACCATTTTATTTTCTGGCAAGAGACAGAAAGGTGAAATTCCCAGAGGAGAGCAAAGGCAGAGCTAAGCTCCAGCCCCTCCACGTGCACCTCCCTCAYACTGAACTGCTGCTCCTCAGGCAGCAGTGCCTCTTTCCAGCTAGTCTGTCCCCCTGAGAATAAAAATATAACCGCCAAGGAATATCTCCTGATGTCAGCTCTCCTAAAGGGTTTGGGCAGCTCGCAGGCAAGGGGTGCTGAGGCACAAGGATCACCTCGTCGTCCGTGCTCCGTGCCCAGCGTGCAGCTCTGTCACCGCTGTCCTCGGCTCTGTCACTCTGCGGCTCCTGCGCCTGGCGCTCCGCGCGCGACCGGCTGAACGTGCGCTCGGCCTCCTGCAGGTCCGTCAGGGTCACTCCCTGCAGGGAAACAGCAGCCTTCCATTCATGCACACAATCACAGAACCCCACAYTGGTTTGGCTCGGAAGGGACCTTAAAGCTCATCTCATCTCACCCCCACCAAGGGCAGGAACACCTTCCACCATCCCAGGTTGCCATAAGCCCCATTCAGTGTGGCCTTGGACACCTCCAGGGATCCAGGGAAAGCCACAGCTTCTCTGGGCACCCTGTGCCAGGGCCTGCCCACCCTCACAGGGAGGAATTCCTTCCCAATATCCCATCTAACCCTGCCCTCTGGCAATGAGAAGCTATTCCCCCTTGTCSTGTCCCTTCAGGTCCTTGCTCAAAGTCCCTCTCCATCTCTCTTGGAGCCCCTTTAGGCCCTGGAAGGGGCTCTACAGTCTCCTTGGAGACTTCTCCAGCCTGGAATTACATTTTCAGTCTTCCAGGTCAGTTTAAAATGCCACAGACTCACATCTGGTCAGGCTCATGTTTCATCCCTATGGTAAGAGAAAGGGAAGAATTCTGTTTCCTTTACTGTATTTCTCAGTCTACTGACACAATCACTGACTCAAAGCAACCCAAATACATGTGATCACACTACAAACTAAGAGGCAGGTACATTGCAGAAAGCAAAGCTTGGAAATCTAACTCATGTATGTCTGTGGGAGGGTTTTGTAATAACTGCTTGAAGAAAATTTTGCCAGAACCTCTCTAAAACAGTGAGTGCAGACAAGCTCCTTGTCCAAACAATAACATAATAGAAAAGAAAATCCTGCCTCTTTACAGAGTCATGGAATGGTTTGGATTAGAAGGGACCTTAAAGCACATCTCATTCCACCCACTGCCATGGGCAGGGACTCCCCCCACTGTCCCAGGTTGCTCCAAGCCCWGTCCAATCTGGCCTTGGACACTTCCAGGGATGGGGCAGTCACAGCTTTTCTGGGCAACCAATTAACCAGCTCTCTTCATCCTAGACATGAATGTGAACATCTCCATTCTGTACCTGGGTAGACCTGCGAGTCTGCCGGGCCTGTCTGGATCGCGCCTTCCTCAGTGAYTCTGCCTCCTCATCCCGCACCGGAGTCAGATATGACCTGGAAAAAAAGAAGGTGCAGAAGAGGTTAAAGTAAAAGCAGATGATCTGCCTTCCTGTCTCTGTAGACTCCTGAGCTATTATTCTCTTTCTCATGGACAAAAATTAAATTTAGCTCCATCTGCTATTGCTGTTTCTTTGGGACAACTTCCCCATGAGCACACAATACACACATGTGTTCACAGCACCTTCTCCCTAGAGCCTCTCAAAAAACCCCTTAGTGCTGGACATGTTCTGTTTAAAAGGTGCACCTATTCCTAGATTATTTGCTCCATTCTAAATCATTGCATCATTAGGAAAGGAACCCCACTCCTCATAAACACCCTCTCACTCAGACAAAAACCTCAGAACAGAAATCCTGTGCTGGTGCATTCCTCAGACCCTCCTTCCTGTCATTACAGTCACGATCATATTCCTGCAATCTGCTGCCTTCATCAATATGAAACCCATCACGCYGGGAGCCACTGAACTGCAGGCAGCACACAGACACACGCCTTGGAAAGAGCCATGGAAATAAAGAAATGACCTTCACACTCTGTGTAAACCAAGATGCTTAACACTGAAAAACCCACAGTTAAACACAGACCTGGGTACAACTAGATTTCATCAAAGCTGGGAGAATTCGAAAGAATTATTCACATGAGAATACATAAACTGCAGCCTCTACCCTGGCATTCACTGGGAGGAACTGGTGAGGAATTGAGCAGTGCTTTGAGTCAAGAACTGCACAGCAGTAAATGATTTCCAGGCTGGAGGAGAGGCTTCAGTCTTATGAACAGTTAATTAAACTTTACTCCTCAGCCTGGTTAATATGGAATGATTATTCACACTGTCTCACTGTACAGGGATGAGGGTGCTGGAATGCTCTTTGCACGTCTATCACTGCCAGGTTAACAATGTACCAGAGGTGTGTTCAAAGGGCAGTGAGCTAAGTGAGGGATGAAGGTGAATACACTTCCTTTGTCCTTGGACTCTTTTCCCTGTTTTAGTCCACCACCTTGATGGGAAAGGTAATGGGCTGAAGAGGATTTGCATCTGATCCAGTGTGTTAAAACATTTATTAGAAAGTTCACTAAACTGTTGCCCTGTGACAAAGCCACAGAGAATCTGGAAATTTGGATCATTCTACAATAATCTGCCATGGTGGGTTTTATCCACCCTCAGGACTGTGTTCAGTGTTGGTTCAGCTGTGCAGCAAAAGCAGCCTGGCTTCCAGAGAGGAATCCCCTTTACAGGGTTTCTTAGCTTGTGGGAGGCACAGACAGTCACCTCCCAGCTCCTCAGGTGTTGTGGGCTCATGTGAGAACATTCTCACCTGAAACTGGTGCAAGGATTGACCTGATAGATAATGCACTGAACAACCCTGATCTCCAGAGGCCAAGGAAAGTGCAAAGGATTGAGTCTGTGCCAGGGATGCTGCACTGGAGCCTCCTGAGGGGCAGGCACTGATCTCTGCTCTCTGTGACCAGGCACAGGACCCGAAGGAATGACATGAAGCTGTGCCAGGGGAGGGTCAGGCTGGGTATTGTGAAAAAGGTTCTTCCCCAGAGGGTGCTGGCACTGCCCACGCTCCCCAGGGAATGGGCAYGGCCCTGAGGCTGCCAGAGCTGCAGGAGTGTTTGGATGACGCTCCCAGGGACAGAGTGGGGTTGTTGGGGTGTCTGTGTACAGCCAGGGGTTGGACTCAATGATCCCCGAGATTCTTTCCCACTCAGGAGATTCTGTGATTCTTTGAACTGTRCCCTGGGAGCTGCCTGCAATGGAGATGAGAGGGCTTGCAGAGCTGCACTCCCAGGGTGTGATTTATCACCTTCACAAGGAGCCTCCAGCACAAGCCATGTGCATGCACTGCAGAGGAGCTCATTTCTTGCCATTGATTATCCAGACAGACACAGGAGCTGTGATGGATATGCCAACACGGGAAGCGCCTACACTCCAGAGGGATGACTGTCTCTCAAGGATCTGTTGTTTCATGAACAAAAAAAGCTGCTGTTTGATGAGTGAAAGCTGTGCAATTCCTAATTTTGCAGAGCAGGAGCTCTCCTGCTCTCTCTGCTGCAGTGTGTGCACTGTCCAGGTAATGGCACATTAAGGAAACAATAAGCATTTTCTGCAGCTTTTGACACAAGCAGAATCACTGCTGTTGGCCCAGGAGTCAGAAGCAATAAGCCACCTACAGGAAGAAGGCATTTGCAAAATATACTGCAAATGAAGTTCAGAGCACTAGTAAAATAATATAAATTCCTGAAATGCATAAACCAAGTAAATCTGTAGCTCAGTGCAGCAGGCACTTTGCTGCAATGGCTTTGAATCGGTGGAATTTAAATCAGTGGAATTTACTCTGCAATGAAGACACAGGTATATAGGAGCTAGAGGTACAGAGAGGACAAAATAGGTTTGCAAACGAGTTTCAGGAACAGTCTGGCAAATCTGTGGGGACCAGGTCAGCCCCAGGTGTGGGGAGGGGCTCTGCAGAAGGGGCAGCCCAGGCACTTGCAGGAGGCTGCTGCATTTCCTTAGTGCAGTTCAGCCACAGCTTTGCTTTGGGTATGACAAGAGAAAAACCGTTTTGAGTCTTTTACCCCATCATCCTCTCAGGCTTTTTCCCCTCCGCTCCCCCACAATTTATAGAAAAACACAGACATTACAGCATCATCAGCCCTTCTGGGAGTCCAACCTGTAAGAGGGACTTGATCTTCAGCTAAGCACATCCTGCAGGTCAGCATGGCTCAGCCTGGGCCACAGCCGCAGCCATTCGTCAACTTTTGGGTTCTTCCCATTTACACAATTCATCACTTCCTGGAGCTCACCCAAAGCCATTTACAGCATGAGATAACTGAATTTTCTGAGGCAAGTCAGCAGAGCCACCGCACAGCAACAGAGCTGGTTTCTGCAAGGGAGCAGCCACAGCCTGCTCCAGGTGCCAAAGGAGGGGCTCTGCTGTCAGCACCTGTAACTGCACACAGCAGCCTGGCAGTGCTATCCTGCTTGGGACCCTGTGTGCTTTGCTTTTCAATTTTGGGGGAAGGCAGAGAAAAGACAGATTTTTCAATGTGTCACTTTGTTTACAGACTGAATTTTGAGAGATCTGAGTGCGCTAAATGGGCAGGAAGAATGATAGAGAACAAATGCACAGGAAGGAGACAGCGAGTCAGATGCAGCTCAGGGCTGGGCTGGGCTGGATGGCACAGGCAGAGCAGCACGCTGCTCTCCAGAGCAGAAACACTGCAGAGCACAGCAGGCTGCAGGGCACAAGCACCAAATGGGGTGTGAGGCAGCCTCTGAACAAGCCACAGAGTTTTTAATTATGTTTTAAAGGAAGATGCTGCTGCCTCAAGTGCAGAGCCTGTGTCACCCTCTTAATTCAAGCAAATATCTCAGGGTCAAAGCAGATCTTCAAAGGAAAGGCCCTATGTGTTGTGTTTYCCTGCAATAAACTTTCTCTGAGAAATACTTGCAACAAGAGCAGCCATCACACCAAGCTCAAGGCATGTATAAAGCAGAACAGATTTTTACCAGAGTTTTGGCTGTAAGTTCAAGGAGAAGAATTGAAATTGTTCAAGATGTGTATGTGAGAGTCAGCAAAACAACTGCAGAGGTTTACAACTCCCATAGACAGAGAAAAGTGTGTCCTGCTGCCCTGAGAGAGCTACAGGCTTCTGGTTTGTGTATTACCTAGGAAAAAAAACCTGGTAACTGACTGATGAACCTGGCTTCAACTTAATTCTGCCTATTTTCAAGAAAACACCGATTTTCATCTGCCAATTCTTTCATCAAGGACAGTGTAAAACTCAAATGGATCCCAACTACTCACCACCACATGAAGGCAAAAGGAGCTGCAATACAATACCAACAGAAGGGGAGATTCAACCCAGGAAATAGAAAGGCTGGGTATACAGGCTGGTAAACCAGGAATACATGAGCAATCTGTATGTTAGAGAATGTTGGCCAGAAGGAAAGAAAATATTGTGAGGAGAAACCCCTCCCAAGTCAAGGGTCAACAACGCAGAAAAGAGAGGTACAATGTCCTGTTGGTTGGTACATGGGTAACAAGAACAKAAGATTAATTTCTCCAAGAAACATACAGTCTTCTGATAATCCTTTTATGACACTGGTCTCCATCCTGCCATTCTGAACTTCTTCAAGCACTCAGAGCTTTAAGTGTTTCTGGCAAAAACCACCATGGAGTCCTTTGGCAGAACATCACCAAGCCCCAGAGGGAACAGCAAGAATGTGCAAAACTTGGAGTTTTACATCACCTACATGTGGCAGAGCAGCTGGGGCTGCCCCATCCCTGGAAGTGTCCAAGGCCAGGTTGGACAGGGCTTGAAGTCACCTGGTCTAGTGGAAGGTRWCCCTGCCCATGGCAGGGGATGGAATTAGATAAGCTTTAAGTTCCCTTCAAACTCAAACCTTTCTGGCATTCTATGAACACCTGGCAACAAATTTGGAAGCTAAACATCCACCAAGTTCTACAGCTGCTCTCTTCTCAGAATCTCTTCAAGGAATTTTGTTCTGCTGAACGTCAGGACTGAAAACTGAGATACAGCCCCAACATGAGCTGCATTGGGCCATGACAGGTGCCCTCCATCCCTGTCAGGTCCTTCTCCAATAAATCCAGGTCCTGCAGCCAGCACAGTAAGAACATGAACTGCACACAGTAACTGGTTCATCATCACAGTCTGCCCCAGTCTCTGGAAATGAGACTCTGCTGGTTGTGAACTGGAGCTGGGCTTGATGGGGCTCTTCTGGAGGAAAGCTCTTCCTAGGCTCTCTCCAAATCCTCTCATCTCTTTCTAGCTTAGAAATGACTCTGAACTACACTCACTAGACTGGAACCAACAGTGGCAGTTTTCTTGGAAGCCAGGACAGACTTTTGGCTCTTCCAAATCCAGGTAACACAGGTCAGGGGAGCCAGGCACAGGTTTGGCTCCCTGTGCACAAGGAGGTGTGGTCACCACATGGAAAGCTATGTGGCTACTCAGACTTAACATGTTTGAAATTTCTCTTCTTAAGAAGAGTACAGTATCCCTATTTCCAAACACTGGAGTGATTTAAAATGTCTTTGTCACACATAGATCTATTTCTCAGGCATACACACACACATATATATGTTTATATATACATGTATGTATATTAAAAACTCACATGCACTGTGAAAAAAGGAAGCTAAAAATAAAAGTCAGCAAAAGTCTCAAGTACAGATACTGTTCTGGAAACAACTGGAAAAGTACAGCATCCCAGCAATGCATTCCTCCCCACTGGAGAGTTGCCATTAGCAAATAACTGTCTGTGAGCTGGAGGAGGGAGGAGAAGCAAGTGCAAGTTCTGCAGGCAACAATGCTGACAGCAGTTCCCAAAATACAATTCCTTAAGTTAGAAAATGAACTACGTCCCCAGCAGCAAGTCAATCATTGGCAGCTACATGGAAACAGTCAGAAAAAGAAACTTTCCTGCTCTCTTATCCAAGCAACAGGTTTTTGTTCTTCCCTGAATTTACCCCTGTGCTGGCATGTTCTGCCCATGAGCCCACTGCAACTGGAAATAGTCATTAGAGAAACTGCCAGAAGCGGGATGTGCTCTGAGAGACCCTTCCAGGCAGGAGAGAAGGACAACACATCAGACTGTGAGTGCTGGAGCTTGGAATGGGGGGGGAGACAGCCTGACAATGCTGAGTTATTTAATTAGCTGAAGACAGAAGGATAACAAGATCATAGTCCTAAAGCCTTTCACAGCTGGCTCGAAAAGGCTTGGCTGAGAATTCTCCATTTTCAGGCTTTTGCTGCTGGGAGCTGTTGTGTTTCAATCTGGACAATGAATTCTCAGCTCCTGCAAATTTCAGTGTCTGAAACTCTGGTTGCAGGTTGATTAGCAGGTTCACTAGCAGCAGATTAACTTTTTTATTTCCCACTGCACTGCTTTGCTCAACATGTTCAGTGCTGATCCAAGAGATTAAGAGATTGTGATCTTTGCCACTTGTTAATCAGAACAACCAGCTCCCTTCATACCTGCAGAACTCCTCTTTCCATGGGACATTTACAAGGGGGTGAGGTTAAATGTGTGACAGCTGAGGCTACAAGAACATTTCCCATCAGGGAGTTCTGAACAATTCTGGTCCTTTCCCATGCCTCATCCCTGGAAGTGTTCCAGGCCAGGCTGGATGGGGCTTGAAGCCACCTGGTCTAGTGGAAGGCATCCTTATGATGAGATGAGCTGTAAGATCCTGACCAACCTCCCAACCCAAACCAAAGCATTCCATATTCCATGTTCAGTTCTGTGTGTGCCCCTCAGACAGCAGAGCTGCTCCTTCTCTGCTGTGTCCCCACAGCAGCTCCTGGTGCTTCCCTGGCAGCCTGGATGGCTCCAATAGGAGGTGAGGAGTGCTCAGGCTGCAGATCCAGCTGGGAACACAGCCCTGCAATCCCTCTGCCAGAGGAATAAAATACAGCATTGGTACTCCTGAGAGCTCACCAAGTTTGGGGCTGGGGTAGTCAGCACATACATGAGAAGCTTTTAATGATCTATGTAATCCCTTCACACTMATTAATGCCACTCAGCATGATGGTGAAGAGTGAAAAGGCAACAAACACCACAGTGATCACATTCCCTAAACTGGCTGCAGTAACTGTTGCTGTGAACTCAGACCTTTAAACTTCTGCCAGAAGAGGAGAACATTTACTTTTCTAAAAACCAAAAACAATCCAGGAATTCTTTCTGTAAGAGAAAAGCAGAGAGTGCTGCAACCCCAGAGCAGAGACAGCCAACACCCCCTGAACTGGCAGCATGACCCCGTCACTGAATGTGTCAGCTGTGACCATCACAGGCACAAAGCTCACCAGGACGGAATATTTTGGAATTGTTTGTGTTCAGCACAGGACTTCAGGTGTCAATACACAGCACTGAGTGGATTATCACTGTGACAAGGAACAAGGTGCACAGTCTGCAGTTCTCAGGAGCTGCATCCTTGCATTACAAACCTGCTGCAGGAATTGAAACASGATGGAACTTCCTGACACTGACAAAGGAAACCAATGTCCTGCCTCTGCCAGCATCCCTCTCATTTGCACCTGAACCAACAGAATTTGACATTTTCAACAACTTTAAGCAGACCTGTTAGAGCTTTCCCAAAAGCCAGTTCACAGTCTGAAACAGGAAATTTTCCAGGGCAGAAAATTCCTCGGGAAACAAAAAAAAAATTACTGGGCAAAACTCTTGAGTGTTTGGTAAATTGACTTC
The DNA here is from genome assembly GCA_014549065.1 of Cardinalis cardinalis. Taxonomy (NCBI): domain Eukaryota; kingdom Metazoa; phylum Chordata; class Aves; order Passeriformes; family Cardinalidae; genus Cardinalis; species Cardinalis cardinalis. The sequence continues at coordinate 558,767 of JACDOX010000294.1, forward strand.
TGCAACTAAAAAATAAAGTAAAATCAAAACTTGATGGGGATCAAATTCAGCTGCTGAACCAAATAAAAATAAGCCCGAGGAGCAGTGTTTGCCTGCCAGYGCATCCCAGCAGCCTCCCACTGCCACCTTGTGGGAGCAGGAGATGCTTGAGCAGCTCCAAGGAACAGGATCACCGATCAGCCCCAGCTGAATTATGCAAAATATCACTGAATATTAATAATGTATCAAAGATTTTCATTYCCTACTGAGCTCACACTGCAATTTCTTAGCCAGTGGCTTTGGTTCAATTTTCAGTGTCTACTGTTCTCGGGTACAGAAAATTAAGCCTGCACAAAAACTTTTCAAATAGAAATGCCAGGGAGGTTACTTKGCTTCTTTGGCTCCTCCAACTGTCACATCCTCAGGTCAATACCATGGAGCACAGAATTTAAATCAGACTAGCTGATTTAATGCTGAATTAGCTCTCAGCTGTAGTGACACACAGGATCTCTACAAACATTTCAGGTACATCCCTGGCTTTAATAGCCATTTTGGGCCCAGAGAAGTAGCTGAATTTGTCAAAGTTAGTAAAGCCCAGCCCCATAACACCCAGGCAGCGGCACTGGGATGGCACTGGAGCCAGAAGGTGCCATTATTGCTGTTAGAGCCAGGGTGAAGCAGGTGCAGCAGGGCAGTGGGTCCCATTAGTAAGCCAAGACGAATAATTGTGCACACACTGGGCATGGACAGGGCTGGGGAAAAGGCAGTTTTACCTGCTGCTTGCTCCACGCTGCCAAGCTGCAGTTCTTTAAAATGCTTAGCTCAAGTGGTCCCTGCTTCCTTTCCTTGACCATTCCAGAAGGATCCTGCACGGATTCCTGCTTTTGTTAGCAGGCCAACCCACAGCCTGGGCTCCCCCGCCCAAAGCAAATGCCAAAATATCCACCCCCCTTCCCCTGAGGCCTGGCTGGATAAAGCCCTGYTGGCTGAGCATGCAGCACACACCTGCTCACCACCCCTACAGGAAACAGCACTGACCCCAGCCCACACCTCGACCTTACTCAAAATAAAAATGCAGCCTGAATTCTGATCCAGCAGGAGCAATCTYGCCTCTTCCCAACATGGACAATCCCAGGCCAGCAGAATTCCTGCCCTCCCACGTCACCTGCACCAGCAGCCTTTGAAAAAAGGGACAACTTTATCTGAAGGTGATTAAGTGCAGAGGCAGAGGCAGTGGCAGGGAAATGCTGTCACAGCAGGTGCCAGATGATCGTTCAGCTCTTCATAGGAGAGAGAAACCTCTTAATTTCTTGTTGTCACTGTGTAGTGTGGACAGGAATCCTTCCCTTGCCTTGCAGCAGCTCCTTGCATGAGCATCCCACTGCTCTGCTTCTCCAGGGACCTTTCCCAGGAGATTAAGACCACTCAGCTTTACATCAGTCAGTGATAAGGATTATAGAGTCAAATACTATTAAAAATATGGCAGCAGTGAACTATTGCTCACAGCCCTTTCTGCCAGCTTCTCTCAAGTGAAATTTAAATACTCCTTGAATGCAAATTTCGTAGTTTAACTTTCACAGAGGTCAGGGTCCTTTATTCCATCTGTCAGGTCATAAGGGTTAAGGGACATATCAGGTGACACATCCATGCTCTTCCTAGAGGAGAAACACTCAGAATGCCCAGAGGACAAGAACCACGAGGTAAAAGGACTTGCCAAAAATTGTTCATCTAGCAGTACTGGTGGAGGAGGACTCAGTTATTAATATATTAATAATATATGCTACTATAATTAGCAGCTGGATCCTTAGAATGAAAAATAAATTCCTCTTGGGAATGAAGCAGGAAACAGAAGTGTTTGTCAAACACAGTTACCTGGCATGTCAGTGAATTTCCTTCAGCTGAAAAATATTTCTAGGGGAGACTTTAGAGGGCAAGAAGGCATGGGCTGAGCAGAGCCACCAGACCCAAAGCTGCCCAGAAGACAAGCCCACCTCACTCCTACTCTGGATTTGTCATGGAATCATGGAATGGTTGAGTTTGGAAGGGACCTTAAAGCTTATCTAATTCCACCCCCTGCCATGGGCAGGGGCAGCTTCCACTCCATCAGGTTGTTCCRAGCCCTGTCCAGCCTGGCCTTGGACAYTTCTAGGGATTGGGCAGTTATGAGAGAAAGTGGTCMGAATAAATTAAAAAGTAAGAAAAGAGATGAGTTTCCTGTCTCTAAGAGCATGTCTGATGGCAAGTGCTGGAACCTTCCTGAGGAACAGGAAGAACACACACAACAGCAGAATTCAGTTGTATAAACACAGTGGTGGGGGGGTAAAAAAAAAATCCTAATTCTTGGCAAACCAGGAGAGATTTCAAATTCAAGAGTCCTTTCAAACTGGCCACATAACTGAGAGCACAGACTTGCCTTTCAGAAGTTCTCAGGCAAAGTGTGTCTCACCCCATGTGCCAGCTGTGGGCTGAATGGTCACATTTCCAGCTGTTCTGGGAAGTAAAAGTTCCATAAGAAGAGTATGAAAAGCTTCAGCCACATCTCCCAGACTTTCTTTCCAGCACAGATAACTCATGGCTCAAGTGACATTCCAGTCACTTGAGTGGAAATCCAGCATGGCAAGATCTCCTGCAGCCCCCTTCTAAGCCCAGGGGACAGAGCTCTGAGCAGCCCAGGCCTRTGACACCAGGAATACTCTGCTGGGGGCTGCAGTGCAGGACCAGAGCCCTRCACTGAACCTGCACAGACAGGATGCAGAGAACTTGGGTAAGAAGCTTTTGGTGGCACTAGAGGCCGCTGTCACCCTGGATGAAGGTGGATAATCCAGCACTGGGCTCCCCCTTTCCCCACCATCTACAGGCACACAGCAGAAATGAGGAAGCGATTAGTTCTGCCCGGATCTGTGTGAGGTACTGTAGGCACAACATCCACACAGCTGAAATCCACCCTCAGTAGAGCCAGGGCTGTTTGAGTTCAGTGGACAAACACAGTGACAATGGGAGACAATTTGCTTTTGGCAGGAGATCATTCCAATGGCCAGACCACTCTGATCAGCAGCAGCTCCAAAATTCCCAGAAAAAACCCAAAAGAAACTGCCTGGCACAAGCAATGGCTGTGGGAGATGGCACATTTCCAGCTCACAGCATCAGCACACTGCAGTGCTGCAGAGGAGCACCGGGAGGCTGGGATGTGCAGCAGGACAGACAGAACACACGTGGCAGTGTCAGGAGGCTGGGATGTGCAGCAGGACACACAGAAAGCTGGGATGTGCAGCAGGACACACAGAAAGCTGGGATGTGCAGCAGGACAGACAGAAACCTGGGATGTGCAGCAGGACACATGGAAGGCTGGGATATGCAGCAGGACACATGGAAGGCTGGGATGTGCAGCAGGACACATGGAAGGCTGGGATGTGCAGCAGGACAGAAAGAAAGCTGGGATGTGCAGCAGGACACACAGAACACACGTGGCAGTGTCAGGAGGCTGGGATGTGCAGCAGGACACATGGAAACCTGGGATGTGCAGCAGGACA
>JACDOX010000294.1:562415-591832 GCA_014549065.1 Cardinalis cardinalis
AGGCTGGGATGTGCAGCAGGACAGACAGAAGGCTGGGATGTGCAGCAGGACAGAAAGAAAGCTGGGATGTGCAGCAGGACAGACAGGAGGCTGTGATGTGCAGCAGGACAGGAGGCTGGGATGTGCAGCAGGACACACAGAAAGCTGGGATGTACAACAGGACACACAGAAAGCTGGGATGTGCAGCAGGACAGACAGAAGGCTGGGATGTGCAGCAGGACAGACAGAAGGCTGGGATGTGCAGCAGGACACACGGAAGGCTGGGATGTGCAGCAGGACACACAGAACACACGTGGCAGCAGCCAGGCCCCAGCCCTGACCGGGCACAGCTGGCACCACGCGGCATCGCTCGCCCCAAACAGATCTCTGCTCCACTGCTCCTCTGCTGTTTGTTCTTTCCTTCCCCTGTAATTCACACTATTTTCCAGCATTTGCTGGAGCCTGATCAATCCAGCGGGAAAACAAGGAGCAGGTGAATCACCATGGGTCAAACTGTGGTGGGGCAGGGTAAGGCTTATTGGCCACCCCAGGATGCAAACCAGCACTCCAGAGCACTATGCCAGTCGTTCATTCCCAGCCCTAAGCAGCCTCTTCTGCTTTAACCTTCTGGCTTCACACAGATAATTTTAAGGCCACAAGTTCGGAGATACCCCTGTGATCTAAAATTAGATGATCAGGCTGTTTATGTTTTTGTTGCTAAGAGCAAGCTGGTGCTTTGGAAACACTGAAGCAGCCCAAGCACTCCTGCAACAGCTGCCACTGGGAACTGAAATCCATACAGCACTGCCCTGACAACTGTTTGCCATTTGCCTTTTTATTTTACTGGAATGGATCTCCTTCCCTAGTAAGCTTTTCCTGTTTAGGTGACTTCTCCTGTCTCCCTGGGTCCATGTGTCCTAGTTCCAATGTGCAGGTAGCTCCCAGTCACTCTATCCCACTGTGAGGACACACATTCATCAGTAAGGTTTCCTCCCCCATGAGCACAGTGGATAATTTCTGGGCTTTTTTCCTCCCAGTAGTTTCAAAGCATCAATTAAATGTGGGAGGAATTTTCTGGTGTTTTCTCTTTACATTACCATAATTCACAGGAGATGGTTCTCTAATAAAAATGCAGGAGACTAARAGATCTTCTGTATTATTTATAGAAACAGATTTGGCAGTAAATGCCAATGCAGTAATATTAATGGATACTTTTTTGGACCTCTACAAGTAACTATCCCAGTCCAGTTCTTTACCTGCAGACAGTGCCAGACGTCTGGGAGGACTTTGAGCAGTCCACTTCTGCAGGGAAAAACCTGCTTCTGCATCTTGATTCTGGACTTGCTAAAATGGAGAGACCACTGTGAAAGGTCTTTAGTGAGAACTGAGAGCACAATACTCACTCTGTCCTCTTGCACAACCTCACCGGGCACTGGCAGTATCAGCTTACCCCGATTCAATTGCAAATGACCCCAAGCTGAGTGACCTCCAACTATGCAACAGGAGCACACAGAGGCACTTCCAGGGCTTATCCAAATGTTTTCACACCAAAGACACCCTGCAGTGGCTAGTGCAAACTATCCTTGCACACAAAACTGATGAACATGGCTCCTCATGAATGCTTTAATACCTTGCAAGTGTTCCCTGTGCAAGCTCTGGGAAAAAAAAAATCCCAAGCAGCATTACAAGTTTGAGTATTTTCCAACAGCACAGCCCACCTTGCTTGGATGTGCTGCAGGTGAAGCTGAGCAGCAGCTCAGCCCCACCACCTTTAGCCCTGTAAGCTGATAATTCCCATTATTGCTTTTGCCATCCTTCAGCCTCAGGCCATTTAAGATGTGTCAGAGCACTATCTGCACTCAGGAAGGGTTGTATTTCAATAAATCACTATGACAGTTTGGAAGAATCCAAGCACTGGGTACTCTGCATGAACTCACTGCTGGTTAGAAACACCCAGTTCATCACTGCATTTTGTTTATTACTATTTGCTTTCACTGATGCCATTACAAGAGACAGGTTTTGGAAAGGTTAACCTGTTTGCAGGAAGAATATATGGATCATTTCATACTCTGTAATTAATGCACAGGGTAGAGCTCCTTTGAAAAGAGCTCTGTCTCCCCAGGTTTGTGTTTCCCCAGTCTGAAAATAGCACCATGTGATAAGAAAGAGATACCACCAGCTGGAGTCAGAGTCATTCCCACTGCTGCTACTGCTGGAACAGCCTCAGCTGCACATGGCAGCCTCCTACCTCTGGCCTTTCCAGTCAACCAAAGCCACACCTGCTGCTCGAGTCCATCTCCTACTGTGTCACACACCTACACACCCCAGGAATGTTGTGTTTTCTCCCAGTAACTGTAAAGGGAATCTGGGGAACCTGTGCAGCACAGACATCTCCATCAGGGCATAAGTAAACACAGCTGAGCTGAACCAGAGGGACAGATTTTATCTCAGTGTATCTCAGTGCAATGACCTTTTTAGGATGGAATTAATTTTACAGAACCCACTGTGAGTGGACACACTCTGCTGTGTGTCCCTGCAAAAACACTGCGATGGGCTGAGATTAGGAGCTGAGATCAGTACTGAAGAAAAAGGCTGAGATGCYGAAGAGACAAGTAGAAAATTATGAAATTAAATTTAACCTACAAGCCAGTGACGATTCAGTTCAAAACCTTCGACGGAGTAGGGACAGCAGCCTGGAAACTTCATGGAACACCTAAAAACCACTTCTTACACCCCCACCATCACCACCATGTGAGAGCTGCCCACGTAGAGGGCCAGCAGAGCCCAGTCCTCACTGACCTTCTGCGCTCCCGGGCCTCCTCAGCCGAGAGGTCCTTCCCCAGGCAGGCAGCCCCGGCATTCCCGGTGCCGTTGGCAGCGCCGAGCACAGCATGGTTTGTGATTACACCTAGAGGGGTGCTGCCACAGCTGCCCTCTGTGTTTTTCTCTACAGCAGAATCACTTTGTTGCCTGAAAGGGGCTCTGAAATAGAGAAGACATATGGAAAGCAAAGCAAGTGAACTCCAGTGCTGACCAAGCCCAACCTCCTCGACGGAGCATGGACGGTTCATCCTCCTCACTTTACACTCATGTGTTTGTAGAGAACAGCCACAGTAAAATGAATTTAACAAAACTTGGAGAAGAATGAGCAGGAGGAATTAATAGCCTTCACATCCCTGTTAGTAGCAAAAATGATCAGAAAATGTACCTGGTGAAAAAGCAGAAGGAAGGAACTCCAAGAGCTTGTACACTGAGCACCCGAGGGCAGCCTGAGCACGCGCTGTGTCACAGGGACAAAGGGCACAAGGGACACACTGCGGGCTGTCACCTGCCTGCCAGCCACACCCACCACTGGCACTGTCCAACACCACCATCCTGGGATTGCTTATCATTCTGGAATTGCTTATCAGCACGTCCCATGTGGAAGCACACCTCCAATCCCTAATGCACTCCAGAACTTCCAACCCAAACGCTGACTTGTGGAGCGTTGTCTCTGGGAGCCATTACCTGGTGCTGTGGCAGGCTGGAGCAGGAGTGTTCACACCGAGAGAGGTGGGGCAGCAAGAGACAGGATGCCACGGGGTGCCCGGGGAGGTAGATGAGCCAAGGGCAGTGGGTGAGGTAGCTAGAGATGGACTGCGACTGGCTGAAATGTAGGGACTGCTCAGGTCACTACTTCTACCAAAGGAAGCACTGTAAAACATCACAAAATCACGTCCTTCAGAGCACAGTAAATACTCAACAGCACATCCCACAGCTGGGTTGGCAGCTGGGAAGGGAGCAGGTACCACAGGGCAGCAAAACGTGTGCAAGGAGATCAGAGAGCAGAGGAGCTGCTGCTGGTTGCCCACACAGGCCAGTGCCAGCAGAGCCCTGCTCAGCCAAGCCCAGCTCAGTTCCAGCAAGAGAACAATGGCGTGAGGGTGAGCTGGGGAGGATCAGGGAAGGAGAAAACCCTGCTGCAGTGAAAGCAGGGCATATGGAGCACCCTGTGCCCTGGGGAAAGGCAGGGGCAAGGATGAGGATGCTTAAAGCAGGAAAGGGGAGAGTGACAAAAGCTGGTCTGGCTGCATGACCCCTGAGGATGTCCAGGACTTCCAGTTTTAAGAACTTATTTCCAGTGGCTTAAAGTTTTGGCAAAGATGATCAGTTCAGACTTTAATTCTCTTTAAGACGTATTTGGCACAAACTGTATTTCTGGAAAATAGCTAGCACAGCTGTCCAAAAATGTTCAAGAATGAGTAAGGGAAATAATATTTTGCCAGTTTAAAGCAAGCCCTGAAAACCAATCTTACTGAAAAGCTGTGTTTGTGTTCATATTTTGGAGAAGATGGAGGAGGAAAGAAAAAGAGCTCTTATACAAGGATGGACCTTTTCACTTTTTAAAAGAAAATCCAGCCTAAGGGGAGAGAAAATCTGCCCTAATGGGACAGAAAATCCATTCTAGTGGGAAAAGCTGCATATCTCTGAAAACAGACTTGATGAAGTCTGGCAGAATCTCCTTCTCACACACGTGCAAGCCCTGCACACAAGCTGCTCACTGCCTGCACAGTGGCTCCCAGGGCCCTGCCACACCTTTCCCAGCATCTGGCATGCCTGGCTGCTACTGGTCAGACGGGACTGTCTGAAGGATCAAAGGCTGGAAGGCTGGCTCTCACCTTCTGCATCCTAATGGCTCCCAAGGCAGGGCACACAGACCACAGTGGTTGCACAGGAAGGAAAGCTGACCTAGAGGAAAGAAGCAGGCCAGGACAGAGCTGCAGGTTTTAGGGAAAGCCAGGGAATGAAACTGGAAGTCAACTCTAGAGTAAGAATCCAGAGAGCAGCCAAAGGCTAAAACAGCACTGGGAAGGGGCAAGAGCACAGCCAGGGACAGGGGGCCAGAGAAAGGATCCAGTCCTGTTCACCCAGACACCCAATTTACAAGCCAGTTTTTCATGCCAAGGCCCCCAGCAAGCCCAACATGAGCAGCTGGTCCCTGGGGAGCCAAAGGACAACAGAGCATCCTGGAAGGCCTCCACAGGGAGGAACCTCCCATTTGGGCTCCCCAGATGATGGCTGCCTGCCATATCCAGGTCCCACAGGAACAAGCAAGCCATTGTCACCAGGCAGCAACCTCTGCCAGACCCTGAACACAGCTTTCTCTGCAATGCTCCATGCCTGGAGCATGCAGGAGCAGCAAGTCCTGTCGGAAGCAAGTCCCTCCCTTCTTGGCTCTCTGCTCCAGAGGGAAAAGCCAGGCCCTGGAGATGGGCTGGGAGGAGGGCGGGAGTGGGAAGAGGAGCCTGGCTGGGGTGGGCGTGTGGAGCAAGCGTGGTGGAGCTGCACAGATGAGTGCTGTGAGGAGAGGAGGGCAGAGGAGCCTGTGTCTGGGGAGGGAGGAGAGGATCAGCAGGGAAAAAGGTGATGGCAGCCCTGGGGAAACAGAGTTGATGTGGCACCATCCTAGGAGAGCCCAAGGCAGAGAGGCTGGGGCACAAGGGTGGCTGCAAGAGAGAGAAGGAACTTGGTCAGGAAGGGAGGATGCAGGAGGGTTATCAAAAAAGCCCTGCCAAGGATTGTTTTTCAGAAGGGAAAGGCAATGGGTGAGGAGGATGGAAGCAGCACCAGGTGCCTGAGAGAGCAGAGATGTGGGGGATAAGAGGAAAGGAGGAGGAGGAGGAATGAAAGAAGAGGGCACAGGGATGGCATTGTGCCAGCTCCAACACACATGGGCAGAGAAATGTGGTGCTGGGGCACCAGGAACAGCCTCCTGCTCTAAAGGGAGCCAAGGCACTGCCACCTCTGTGGGAATCCACTCCCAGCCTGTCCCCCTGCATGGGTGGCACTGCACAGTGTGAGGAGCACTCCACRGCATTTACTCCATTGTTCACATTTGATCTGAACTGGACCAGAAAATTGCAATATAAAGGTTAGCCAGGGAATCCTGTTAATTAACAGCTGTATCCATAGGAGTCTGTGAAAGGGAGGACTATGAAATTATGCTGAATAATTCAATGTCAGAAATAAAAAAAGGCACTGACACACTGCTCCTCATTCTCTAACATTATCACAACAGAACCATCAGGGACTGAGCAATGAAATGTAAAGCAACATTTCAAAGCAATTAAAAAAAAMCTTCTGACTTTAAGAAATACTATCAAGGCATTAAAAACTTTTACTTAAGAACCTTCACACTCTTAAAAAGCTTCCACATGTGGTAATAAAAAAGGTTTGCACAAAGCACATAACTATTCTTTAAACACACTGCCATGGGGTATTGCAGAGATCAAACTAGGATTTGGGTATGGAAGTTGGCTGCAGTGGTGGCTAYTAAGAACAATGGTTAAATATAACCCCTGGCTCCTCAATTCCTGATTGCTGGAAGCAAGGAGAGCGTGGGAGGTAGCAAACTGCTCTGAAGTTATCCTGGCTCTTGCAACTTCTCCTTCAAAACCAGCTGCTGTCAGCAACAGTCTGGGCTGCAGGGACTGCTGTCCTGGCACACTGAGTGGCTTTTATGTCACCAGAACCAGCAAGGAGGTATTTGCAGAAATGTAAAACGAAGGAGAAACTGTGTGGCAGAAGGATTTCATTCCAGTGTGAGCCCCTTCTGGGAGGCAGCACTTCTGTCAAAGGCAGGATGCTGAACTAACCCAACCTGCTAGGCCAGTTTTCCTCCACATCCTTTCATTTACAGTCCAAGTGACCTGGATTTTTGAAGGCCAGTACACACTAAAATGGACACCAGGATATTAGAGCAGGGTTCTGTAGATTTCTGGGCCAGTGGCACACACAGAGAAAAGAGGACAACTGCCAGTACCACAACAGAGAGAGCATCAATATATGCTTCAACTAAAGCTGAAGAACATTTGTAACATTGCTGCAAGTTATTTTATTCCCTTTAATTAAAAAAAAAAAGAAAAAAAAAAAGAAAAACCAGCTTTTTCCCCATCTTGAGATGACCTGCTACTGCTATTCATTCTATGTTTGGGGTGTCACATAAAGCACTTAAAGAACATAACTAAGGGTTAGAAGGGATTTTGGGAAGGAATTGTTCCCTGTGAGGGTGGGGAGGCCCTGGCACAGGTTGCCMAGAGCAGCTGTGGCTGCCTCGTGCCTGGAAGTGTCCAAGGCCAGGTTTGTGGCAGGTGTCCCMGCCCATAGCAGGGGGTGGAAGGAGATGGGATTTAAGGTCCCTTCCAACCCAAACCAGTCTGTGATCTTTATGGAGATCAGCCAAACGCTGAGGCAAGGGGAGCTGCAGATGTATACAGTCATGCCCTCAGTGACATCCAAGCATGTCATATTCCCTTGAATTCTTCCTCTCTAAGAAGACGTTTTCACCTTTTGGAGCTGGGTTGAGAGTTTTGCTAATACCTGGAAATGACAAAATGCTTATGTCTAACCAGGTTCCTCTCCTCATCTTAGGGGTGCATGCACAAGGCTGGAGAAACCAAAAGTTCAATACAATTGCATTCAATTTCTCTGTGCTCTTCTACAGAAAACTATATGGGACAAAGGTCGAATTGATCATAGTTTTACTGTTTGTATATGAAATGCAAACCCATTGATCTCTCCTTTAAAAGCACATTTATTCCTACCTGACAAAGCTATTCTCTGTACCTGCATGTGAACTAGTCACTCTCTTATGAAAGGGCAGAATTCAGCCTTTGTGACAAGAACTCATTATTAGTGACCTCCCAGTGCAGCCTAAACCTTCCCCACTCTCTGTACAGTTTAACCAAGGAAATACAGTACAACTGTGTGAGTGCAACACTAAATCTGGTGCAGGATTAACTGGGATAAACCAGCAATGTTTGTAAGATTGCCTGGGGGTGACTGGACTGTCCCTCAGCTCAGGGAGCAGCACAGGTGTGCCAGCTGCAAGGGACAAAAGTTTTCCAATGTAATCAGCTGCAGCTTGTCAGACCAGCTTCAGAGAGAGATAAGCCATGGAGGCTGGGCTGTCATCACGTCCCAGGATAGCTGTGAAGTCACCAGAATGGAGCAGCAGAGCAGAAGCTCCTGCTTGAAGGGGCTGCTTCACCTTTTGTGGCAATGAATCCGTACGTGCTCAGCAACTGGCCACACACATCCTTGAGCAGCACTTACCTCTACAGAAACACAGCACAAACACTGGAACAAACTGGCTCTTCCCAAGTCTCTCAAGCAATTGTTCTGACTTCAGGACAGTTATTTAGTTCAGGGTGTAGAATCTCGTGAAACTCAATCTAAAACCTTAGGCTATTGCTGCTGCTGTCCTTAAGCAGAAACACAATGGCTTTGCAGTGTGACATGTTTATTACAGGCTGTTCTGATGGYCTTCAGTATCAGCTGAAATAAAGGTGAGGTGCTGGCACTGCTGATCCTCCTGCTCACATGAGAACCCAGCAATGCACTCTTTGCTCACCAGAGCAGGGCATTGCTCCAGCTCACTCAGAGAGAGCCCTGAGGTGGCACCTCAAGGACACCGAGGCTCTGCCTCCCAAGGGGGTCCAGGACACTGCAGYTACAGGAGCTCTGCCTGGAACTGCCTTCCTGCTTCTTCCTGGCTCCTTTACCAACAATCAGCCTCTACAACTTCACACACACTGTGAACAAACTGCTTCCTTACTGCCTTACAAAACAACAGTGGAAGCATCAGTTTCACTCCTTAGCAAGTGCTGTACATCATGCACAAGAGCACTGCCACTTTCTGATACTACTATAAACATGGACTAATATAAACCAAAATTAGAGATAAGTGATAACTTACTCACCAAGAGCTATCTGAACAACGCTTTTGGACTCTTGTTATATTAATCTGTTTTTATGATCAATTTTGGTTTTATTCTCTAACCATAACACCAGCATTAAACAGAGAAAACTTTGCATTCGAATTATGTGAAGAAGAGTATTTAAATTCAGTACAGCAATTTGCAAATTAATAAAAATTATAGTCTTTAAAAACACTATTTAGCATGACAAATATCAAAAATCTTTTCTTTCCTGCTCTCAGCAGAAGAGGGTCCCAAGGCCAGTTACAAGATGCGGGAGGCAACAAGCAGGAGGCTGAGGTGTGGGAGGCATGTTAAGAGTGGTTCTGACTGCCTGAGAACCCATGGAAGACAGAACATACCTTTTCAAGTAGGTGGATACATAGGTAGTGGGTGCACCAGAGTGGGGAGCTTCGTTTCCCTTTGGCTCGTCCCTCCAGGGCTGCCGGGTGTAGGAGCCACTCCTCACCAGGTTCACAGCAGATTCCCTGCGGCAGCACAGAGCACAGGCTTGGCTTAGAAAACCTCTGGAGTCTGCTTTTGGTTCACAACTGCTTCACAGTTTCACAACACAGATCCTTCCYTTACACCTACGTGCTTCATTGTTTAGGTGACACAGCTCAGAGAAACACCTGCTCTGGCCTTAACATCAGCTCCTGCTCTTGCCAGCTCACTTAAGAATCACAGATGATGTAATGTTTTGCATAAAGAGGAACAAGATCCTTTTTAGTCAGAAAACTTGCAAATGAAATTCAGATTGTTCATAAAAGTAATTTAACATATTAAATAGTGTAATTTAATATTCTCACTGCTGTCTGTATCAAACAACAAAGTATAAATGGGCAGATATTGGAACTGCAGGGCAGCTTTTATTCTTCAAGGTATCCAGGCAAAGACAAAAGCAATTCAGCACAGCAAAGCCTTTCACAAAATCATTAGGCTTGGAAAAGTCCTCCAAGATCACTGAGTCCAACAATTAACCAAGCACTACCAGGTCAACCACAAAATCATGAAGCAGAAAACAACAAACAAAATATTTACGGTATCTAAAGCTACTTGACAAGTTATCAAGAAATTTCTAGTAGTCCTGTTTACCCTGGTTATCTGAAAACAGGGCTCTTTCTCCAATGCTAAGGCACACTCTGTAGGGTATCCTGCTCTCGGCTGGTGCTGGACAGGACCTGGAGCTTGCAATGCAGCACTAATCCTTTCCCCTATCAGCAAGCAATTATTTCTCAATTCCAGCTGTCATGCTTAGACTGATGCTCTCTCAAGACACCTGTGGGTTCCAGAAAGGAAAATCCAAATGTTTTGAAAGGAAAGAATATTAGGAAAAAATCTGTACTACACAGCATGCCTGGGCACCATCTGTTCCTGAAGGCCAGTACTGCTCAGCCAGTCCCAACTCCACCCAGAAAAGGACACTGAGCTCCTACAGCGGGATGCGCCACTCACAGCAACCTCTGCCAAAGCTTCTTGAGCTGATCAACAGACACAAACTGTCTGTGAAACTCTGGATCTCAGAGACTGCCTGAGAGTGAACAAGAACACAGCGGGGAGGTTCCAGCAAAAGATCAACAAAGATTCTCAAGCTGTGCTGAAATTCTCTCAGGGTGTCATCTGCCACAGCTCCTGCCCAACAATTACAGCCCACAGCCACTGCTCTGCATGTGCCTTTCCTCCTCTGTTGGAGAAGTAGCTGGAATTGAGGCTAAGGTCAAATTTTACTCCTTCTAGTACAAACTGAATCATAGAATGGTTGGAAGGGACCTTAAAACTCATCCTGTCCTTCTACCTGCCCAGGCAAGGACACCTTCCACCTGCCCAGGTTGCTCCAAGCCCCATCCAACCTGGCCTTGGACACTTACAGGCTTGGGGCAGCCACAGCTGCTCTGGGCACCCTGTGCCAGGGCCTCACCACCCCACAGTCAAGAATTCCTTCCCAATATCCCATCTAACCCTGCCCTCTGGCAGTGGGAAGCCATTTCCCCACGTTCTGTCACTCCAGGACCTTGTCCAGAGTTCCTCTCCAGCTCTCTGGGAGCCACTTGAAGGCCCCTGAAGAAGCTGCTAGAAGAGACCAGCTCCCCAAATACGTCTGGAATTCCTGGACATACACACACCATTTACACCATGGTTAGGACCAGGGGCATTTACACACACTGACTGTAAAAACAGCCATGCAATGAAACAGTTCCTACATGGCAGAGTTCACAAGCTCGAGTGAATCTCAAGTGACAGAGGTGTGAACAAAGGGATTGAAGGTGACTGCTGAGCAAGTGACAACCACAAGTGCAGGTGGCAGCTACAAAATGAGGCACTTGAATATTAAAAGGAAAAAGGATCCATAAATCTGGTTGCCTGGATGGAGCCTGTGCCTGTGTGAGTACAGGGGTGGAGGAACCAGTCTGCTGATTCCTGCTCACCTAAATGAAAACCAACGTACCAGAACTTTTACAGACAGAGCTGGCTCTTGATGTTGTGAATTCCTGTGTACTTGAGACTGCTGAGAAAATATACAGAGCATGACTACAGAAAAATTATATTCCAGAAGTACTATTGACAGGATGCAAGCTGAGCATTAACTTCAGCCAGTCTCACCTGTTTTCTTTTTCTTCTGTATCACTCGTACTGCTCAGTCTTCTGGGGACTATGGTGGCAAGATAACTCTTGTTGTCTCTGTCCTGGTGAAGCAAAAGAGGAACTTCAGCGACACATCTCTTACCCTTCCAGCACATTCAGTGCTAAATAAATTCATGTTCAAATTTCTTCAACTAAGAAAGCATTCTCCTACCAGCTGGTTTAAAGCAAATTCTTGCTTCTCTCATGTTTCACAGCATAGAAATATCAGTTCTGAAAGGGATTTCCTGCTGACCAGGGTAGTGACTAAAAGCATCTTCTAACTTAGAGAATTCTGTGATTTGTCAGTCACTGAATCAAAGAACTGGTTTGGGTTGGAAGGGATCTTTAGTCCACTACAGCAGAGCTCCATCCCAGGTGGCCCTGAACACCCCCAGGGATGAGGCATCTACCCATGGGCAGAAAAGTTACAGTTACTGAGTATGTGAGATGGGATTTACAAATGCAGCTGGTAGATAGAGAAGGAATCGATATAAATGATGGAGAAGGAGAATCTCCACTGCAGGTATGTGCTGTTGTCTGGATTGGACATTTYCTGGTAAAGAACAGGCTGTGCCAGACTGGCAGCCCCTGTTCAGTGGCAGCCCAGTCCAAATTGAGTAGGAATTAGGCCAAAGGGGCACCAAACTCCACTTCTGGAGAAACAACTGACAGGAAGAAAATATTTCTCAAAAGAAAAAGAAGGTAAGAATGAAAGAGACCCTTGTCTCTTTCAAATACAAACCCCAGCAATAACTCAAAGGGAAAGGGGTTTACACCTGTGGGGTGAAGTGGATACACTGAAATATCCTTGCTGAAAGCCAAACCTTTTCCTTGTTGTCCAACAGTGCAGAAATCCGAGGGCTGGACGAGGAGCGATAGATGGAAGAAGTTTTATCCTTCTGTGCCTCACGAGTGGCAGAGACTTCACTCAGCATGTTGTGGCTGCCAGTCTTCCTCAGGCCCAGCCGCCACGACGAAGGCGATTCATCCTTCTGCTCGTCTGACTTGCTGAGCCAACTGAACTGTGGAGGAGAAAATGAACATTTGGAAAAAGGAAGAGCGCTGCAAGGCACTCTCTAAGTTCAGAAAGTGTTTCAAAAAGCTCCAGTTTTTGCTGGGCTAGACTTGTAAGGTAGAATGACTTATTTCCTGCTTCACTTTAATTACAGGACAGAGCTCAAGCTGAACTCACAGGGATGTCCTGCTGTAGTGCCTCACCCCCAAGGACAGAGGATGAAAGGAATCTTCTGTCACTGTGCAGGTCTTTGCCTACACAATGTCCTCCTCCAGCTTTGAGGAAAGAATATAAGGAACAATGAAGCTTTAATTATCAYCCATTTAGGAAAGGGGAATTATTCAGTAAGGCAGAATACCAAAAACAAATACTCAGGTCTTATGGAACTAGCTGGAAATAAACCCCTCGCACCSGTGGAGTCCAGAAGAAGCCACTGAGATCACCAGGGAGCTGTAGCCAGCAACACTGTAAAGGAAGAAACTGAGGAAACCTGGATTGCTCAGCATGGAAAAGAGAAGGCAAAGACAGGATTTAGTTGCTCTGCTACCTGGGTTTACAGAGGACATGGAACCAGACTTCTCTATAGCCTACAGTGAAAGGAGGAGAACAGACAAGTTTCCCCTTGGGAAATCCCAGCTGACATGGAGATGTAACTCCTGGCAGGATTGGAGCTGCACTGGGACAGAGAGTGAGGGAGTAGAGCATCTCCATCCTCAGAGACCTTTTAATACTCAGCTGAGCTCAGGTAGGACAAAGCAACATGACATAAGCTTAATCCTGCTTTGAGCAGGACGTTGGACTTCAGCCTCGCTAAGGCCCCTTCCATGGGCAGGTAACTGCGCACAGCACAGAATGGGCCTTTGTGCTTTTTGTTACATGAGGCACTTCTGACCTGCCTGTATTAGTCCTTAAATGTACGACCGCTTCAATGTACGACCGCTTCAATGTACAATCGCTTCAATGTACACCTGCTTCAATGTACACCTGCTTCAACGTACGACCGCTTCAACGTACGACTGCTTCAACGTACGACCGCTTCAACGTACACCTGCTTCAACGTACGACCGCTTCAACGTACGACCGCTTCAACGTACGACCGCTTCAACGTACGACCGCTTCAATGTACAATCGCTTCAACTGCTTCAACCGCTTCAACGTACGACCGCTTCAACGTACGACCGCTTCAACGTACGACCGCTTCAATGTACGACTGCTTCAATGTACGACCACTTCAACGTACGACCGCTTCAATGTACGACCGCTTCAATGTACGACCGCTTCAACGTACGACCGCTTCAACGTACGACCGCTTCAACGTACGACCGCTTCAACGTACAACTGCTTCAATGTACGACCGCTTCAATGTACGACTTTAGCTACATTGGTCAAGTCTTTCAAAAGGCTGCACACTGCCATTCAAGAATGGAGCCTGAGCATCACAAGAGATACTTGTGCAGGGCTAAGCACSAAGTTGTACAAGAAATAAAGCAAATAAATTATTAAGAATTTTTGGAAAAAAAACACACAACCACTGTGGCTGTGTTACTGCAGGGGTACAATCACATCTTTGGTACCACACACAGCTCAGGTCCAGCAATCAGCAGCAGTTGACAAGAAGAGTTCARGGAAGGGCAGCAAGAATGAGTAGAGCAAGAGAGGTTTTGCATGAGGAGATATTCAGTGTATCAGTAGTCTCCAGGCTGAGATATGACCAAGGTACATGAAACCTTCAGTGGAACACAGAAGGGTGAGTAAGGAACAATTATTCCTTGGTCCTTCCCATAAAGGAACGAGGGACAGCAAACAAACCCAGTATGTGGTTGGTTAATGGGACAGGGAGCTTTGTAGAGTTTTTAACTAAGCTAAAAGACTCTTTTTACCACTGGACATTAGAGAATCCCAGTCAAAATGTGACTGCATAAAGGAAAAATCCAACAGGGGCTACAGAAGACCAAAAATACACCAGGTTCAGCGAGTCCCTGAAATGCCAATTGCAGGACTGGGAGGGAATTCCTGCAAGATTGTGCTCTCTGGTAGCTTCTTGTTGTTTTCTTGTCGTGGGAAGGCACAGTGACTTGGTTTCAAAGCATAGCTCGGTGGCCTCAAACTTTTTTGGGGTCACTCGGGTCAGACACACGCAGACACTAATGTGGTGGACGGTGAAAGACSTTTATTGTGTTAACTCAAGGGGTTTTTATAGGCCAGGGGCTTTTCTACGTTGGATGAGGTCATACTTATATTTTTGGAGTTAGTAGTGGTGGAGGAGGTGTTAGCATTCTTATGTTAGGGGGGCTACGTGCTTGGCTACATGGTAAGGGTGGATCTTATCTCTACAGAGGAGGATGTGGGTTCCTGTTTTCTGGGGAAGAGGATGTGTGTTCTTATCTTTGGGGAAGAGGGTGAGGGGTCTCTACTTCTTATTTCTCCGTGCCATTCTGAAATTCTTCCGAACGCCTGTCCCTTTCTGCCACAGCTTCTGATGGTCACTGTTGGGCAGGGCACTGGGCAGACACGGCTTTTGATCACAGCTGATCTAAGCATTATTACATTCTATCTGACACAAACTATCTGACACTATYCAGAATAAATGGAGCTACTGGAGAGCTTTGCCCTCAGACTCACTGTCTGAAGACTGCCAAGCTGAAATTATCCCTCCAGTATCTGAGCAATGTTTTCAGCTCGTGTCATTTCAATGCAGATGCAAAGAGTTAATCTGTACTCCACCATTTCCAGCACTGCCAGTCTACTGAGCTACACAGCTCTAACATTCTCATGTAGTTTTGATGCTTTCCTCAGAGAATGCTCAAAACCACAGCAAAAGCTGCCATCTGTAAATTCTGAACAACACAGGAACAGCACATACTAATAACTCCCCTAATAGAGGGCAACACAATCTAAAGCCCAGTCTGTCAAAGAGACCTACAGAAAAATCAAACAGGTGAGAGAAGGTAAAGAAGCTGATCTTAAGTGACTGAGGCCAAATCAATAATTTCTCCACTCACAGGCCAGCTTCTATACCCTAACATCCTTATTCTGTGTTCAACAGTTCAAAGGAATGAGAGACCAAACCTCTGCAGCTGGGAAAAGGTTAACTGAAGTACTCACACTTCCCAGCATCCTTCTCCCTCTAACARTTCCCCTGCTAAGCCAGCCTGAGCTGAACAATGCCCAGAGGAGCTCTGTTTCATTTGATCTTGGTTATGCTCTGTTACATGTGAAAAATACAAAATTGTGACTAAGCAAGAAACACTTCCCCCTGACAAGCACTGAGTGCTTCAGCCCAGGGCCAGGTTTCTGTGTTGTTTTCTCCACAGTCTGGTGCAAAAAGAAAGCAGCAGCACACAACAGGAGTCCTGTGCAGAGCAGAGTCTCCTGGTGCCATCTAGCTGAGTGATCTGAGAGCTGGAGGATTCACGTAAGATTTCAGTGACCACTTCACCTTTCAAAGCTTTTATAGCCCATGGGCAGCCACATGCAAACTACCCTGACATCAGTAACATCACACCACTGACTCAACTGGCTTTGGCAAGTCAGAGGCACTTGAAATGATGGTGCTGAACTCACCACTGGCACACAGGCAGAAATCAGCTTGGTGACAGATCTGCTGCGAAGACACTGGCACCAGCCCCCTGAGAACTGAGCACACAGAGCATGTGCTCTAGGCTGGCTTTCTTCACCACAACTGGCTTTGGAGGTCAGAGATTCAAGAGGAACTATATTGTCCCTACACTGCTGTTAACACACATCTTTATCAGAATTTCATACTACCAGGCTTTTCTAAATTCAAGTCTTAAAGTGCTCTGAAGACTGGYTTCAGAGCATCCATCTCCCAGTAACACCTTCTGCTTCTGAGCACTCCTGGGGTCCCCAGTGATTCACATTCACTTACTCTTCTGGCAGATGCAGTGAAGGAGTTGGGCTCAGGTGCTGGCTCAGTGATGCTGGGCCTGGACTCACGGCTCGAGTGGTTGGCAAAGGGCTCCTCCTTTCTCTCTACAATTTTAAACAAGAAGAGAAACCAAATGTTTCAGTATTGCACTTCTGAGGCCCTTCTTTACACAGAGTGTGGTCTGCATTCCAGTTCAGTGCTGTGTGACCTCCTGGGATCACAGAGATGTCAGTGCCTTCTGCACTCGCAGTGTCAGAGCTTTCTGCAAGGAGCTTCCCACTTCCTAAAGAACAGCATGGACACATTTGCCAGGCAAAGCTTTTGTACTTTATCCTCACAGACAAGCAAAATCTTTGCAGAAAGCACCATAAAGAGGACACACAGGTTTTTTTGTTTTTCACAGTTTTGTCTCCTGTCTGGGAATTTCTTCCCTGGTAAATCTTGGGATGAAAAGGGGCACATGCTGTTCCTGTACCACAAGTGTGCTACAGCCCACAGCCCTGAGTGCCCAGTGCTGGGTTTCCCTGCACAGTTCTCTGCACTTGCTGGTGCTGCTGGGCAGAATTTATGGTCTTGTGCAGCAAAATCCATTTTTTTACAGGAAGCCAGGACTGCTGCCCAACAAAAACCCTTACTTGGGCTCCAAGCAAGCTAAGCAACCCTTGTCCAAACTCACAGCTGGCTCCCTGCTTGTTAGATAAGAGCAGCTGTCCAGTATCACGTTTATTTTTTGCATCTATGCACATGCTTGACAGAAGAACATTCAGCAGACATTACCAAGGGGAGAGTGAGCAGAAAGTGTGACTCAGGCAGTAGGTTCACTTGACAGGAGAGCACAGGCTGGAGACAGACTATTCATCATAAACCCAGGCACATGGAACCTGCCTGAGAAACCATGTACCTACACCCACCAATCAAAGCTTTCCTCATAGCTATGAGTGCTCACACAGTCACGGCTTGGAAAAAATAAAGAAATTTTAAGCATAAGCACCCCAACAGTCCTAGCAAATAACCCATGTGCAGGGAATAAAAATCTGCTGTTACACATTTGGAGTTGTTTGGGATGGAGCATCTGGAGGATGGCACCTTGGAGAGTCAAGATCAATCTTTCTGTAAYAAATATTCTCAGTACTAGAAAAATAAGGATTCAAAGGACACAAAAACCAGAAAAGAGCAAGCCAAGAGAAACATTTTAAAATAACAGSAAGTTATCAGGATTGACAGAGCCTGAACTAAAGAGGCAAAGACAGAACAAGGAATCTCCTGAGTTGAAAAGGACACACAGGGACCATCCAGCCCAAGCCCTGCCCTGCACAGACACCCCAACAATCCCACCCTGGCATCCCTGGCAGCGCTGCCCAAACACTCCTGGAGCTTTGGCAGCCTTGGGGCCGTGCCCATTGCCTGGGGAGCCTGGGCAGTGCCAGCACCCTCTGGGGGAWGAACCTTTCCTGAGATCCAGCCTGACCCTGCCCTGGCCCAGCTCCAGCTGTTCCTGTGGGTCTGCAGAAGAATGGATTCCCAGCCACTTTCCCTCTCTGTGAATTTCAGTTCTGGAGCAGAGCTTTCACCCAGCCTCCCTCACTCCTCCCTGCAGGCCCTGCCTGCCACCCTGGGCATCCAAGTGCATGGAAATGACCATTTTGTGCCAGCTGCTCTCCGCTGTGACTGAGGTGTAAAACAGAGCACTGCAGGAAGGGAAGGTGGCAGCAGCTCTCCAGGCTGGGTTGGACGGGCACTGGGAGCCTTCTCTGGAGTTTACAGCACACAGGACAGCTTTTAAGGTCAAGCCTAATTAGAAGGGCACAGGCTAAAGTGGTAATGACAGGTTGGGAAGGACTAACTGTGAGCAACGTGACTGGGACATTCTGGGACATCTTCTGTCACTGCAGAAGAGGGACAAACAGAGGGACTCTGTACTGCCAGGGCTGGCTTTGGGCAGGATCCCACATTTTATTCTACCAAAATTTCAGTAATAAACATTATGAATTCTAGACAATATAAACTGGAGAGGATTAGTTCAATCTCCTCAAAACAAATTTGATAAGAGTAAAAATTTAGGTTTCTAATTCCTTTTCTGTAAGGGTTTTTGGATAAGGGTTTTTGTTTGACTGCTTTCTAAACAAAACAACATTAAAAGCTTCTTTGGCCTGCTTTAATTCCCAATAATTACATATTGTAATAGTTCCCAGCACAGATAATCACCACAGAATTTTACACTGRTCTTTCTCTTGTTTACAAGAGGTCAATGCAAAATTAATTGCCTTCAAAATGAATAAAGTGACATGAATGCTCTTAGTTCCCTTTGTCTGTAGAACAAAACTTTCTTATAGATTATAAGAAACATACTACTCTGAAGCCTTCCAACAATTTCTCTGCTTCCCTCATCCAATTTCTTCCTCTCACAGTCTCTGCAAATTCAACAAATTAATTGCAACCTGAGACTCTTCAAAACACACCTCAAAATAAACTTGTGTGTTACACTGCCAGCTTCTACATGTCCTGCTTTATGCTCAGCTACCAAAGGGGTTGGAATTTTTAGGTTAAAAAGACCACTCAGAATTCTTTTTTCATCTGGACTTTGAACACTTTAGAACAACAGCCATAATCTATGTGTCCAGCACTGCTCAGAATTATAAAGGTATGGGAATATTACAGAAAATGAAGAGAAATAAGGGAATTATATTCATGTGTTCATATCCCTGCCTCTTGTACAATGCAAGCATGTAAAATGCYGACCAGATAAACACAGAACCACAGAATCCCAGACTGGTTTGAACCAAAAGGAACCTTAAAGCCCATCTCATTCCACCCACTGCCATGACAGGGACACTTTCATCTATCCCAGGCTGCTCCAACCTGGCCTTGGACACTTCCAGGGATCCAGGGGCAGCCACAGCTTCTCTGGGCAACCTGTACCAGGGCCTCTCCACCCTCACAGGGAGGAATTTTTTCCTATTATCCTATCCAAACCTACTCTCTGTCAGTTTGAAGCCATTCCCCTTCGTGCTGTCACTCCAGGACCTTGTAAGCAGTCCCTCCTCATCTTCCTTTCAGGGTCCCTTCAGGTCCTGGGAGGTCACAATGAGGTCACCCCAAACTTCTCTTCTCCAGGCTGAGGAATCCCAATTCTCCCAGCATTTCCTCACAGCAGAGCTGCTCCATCCCTCTGATTCCCCTGGTGCCTCCTCTGGGCTCTCTCAGCACCTCCAGGTCCTTCCTGAGCTGGGGCAGCTCTGCAGGTGGGGTCTCACCTGAGCAGGGCACAGGGGCAGAATYCCCCCCTGCCTGCTGCCCCCCTGGGGGATCAGCTCAGGAATACCATTGTCTGTCTTTGAAATCAGTAATACTGTGACATTTATTATTTTCAGTACCAAAATGAAAAATCCTACTTCCCTTTGGAGGCTCCTACAATGTGGGCTGATGCTGTTACCTTCCAGAATCTTGCTTTAAAAAGAGTACCAAGGATGTGACCTTCCACTCACACCTGCAGCAAATGAGAGCTGTGTCTCCATCCAGCTGAGCAAGTCCACACTCATTTTACCAGAGATTTCAGAAGTTTACAAGGTGAGGTTTCAATTCTGATGCAAATTTCTCAAAGGACCCAATAATCTTCCCAGGAAAGGAGAGCACAGGTAACAAAGCCTGCAGCTGAATCACTACCTGAATGCCTGTTGTCTCCCATTTCTATTAGCTTCAGTGGCTCAACATATACTCCTGTAATGTGCTTTGCTCAGTGAATTAATGCAATAAAAAGACCTGTTCTGGCTTTAAACAAAATTTAATGCTGAGTGCTGYAGACCTTTCCTTGCTGAAGGACCTTAGGCTGCTCCTGACTCAGTTAAACCCCACACAGCTCCAGGTCTTAGAGGTGTGCAAACATTTGAGTTGTTTTGGTCAAACTGCCACCATGTTTACAAGGACTACAAACATTGACACCCAGCTAGACAGGTATAATTTGTATTTTTATAAATATGTACATAATCAGGGTAGGCCCCTCATTTATGGAGAAAATATATGTGACCTGTACTGCATGTCTACCTCTGACATGTCCACTAAACTTGCTTGATTTAAAAGCCCAAGGACCATTTCCCTGTGTTCCTGCCATGCCCACCCAGCTGGGGCAGCAGAGCCCAGCCAGGATTTCCCACCCCTCCCACCCTGCCCCAACAGCATTAACTGATACAATCCTAACACAGTGACAACTTCACTGGCACAGACGCACAACAAAACCTTAAACTACACTTCTCCTCAGGACCTATTTCTTACTATATTGGATATAGACCAAGTGACTTGATGTTAAAAGCAGTTTAACCTTTAAACACATCATAGTCCAAGATCCAGCTGTGTTTGTAGAATATTAAGTACAAGTAAGTCTTGGCTTACTGTACAATTAAGTATCTGCATTTAAACTTTCTGTGCTGCACATATACACTTTTGAAATTAATTAAGGTAGCCACAGAAATGATGGAAAATGAATGGGAGTAAGATGCCAGCAATATACTGAAATGTAAATGCTACTGTGACTCTGTGTACTTAATACTTATTTTCCACTATCTTTTGCAATCATTACTCATCACAGCCTAGAAAACAGAAGTTCCTCACCTCAATAATCAGTCAGAACAGCTTCAGTCCTTCATTTCAGACTGATCTAAACACAACAGGCTATTGCCTTCCTACACCTTCACCTGCTTCCCTACCCTCCTAAAGGATTCTTCTTGAACTGGGCCAACAAGAAAATCACCCTGTTTGAGAACAAGCTATGGACAATGTGTTATTTTCAATACATGTGAGCTGGAAGTAGGAATTAAAACAGGATCTGAAGGATTTTTAAAAACTAATTATGCTGACCTGCAAGTCAGCACTTGAATCAGCTTTTTTAGCACAGTAGCTCCAGGTTTCTCCAAATTCTGTACATATACACTGGAAGTATAACTTTCAGCATGTCCTTAACAACTAATTATATAATTAGTTAACAATAACAACAACATTAATAATGGTAATAGCTAGGCTAGTTATTAAATCCAAGGCTGTACTAAGTCTTACCTGACTCCTTTTCAGCATCTGACTCCGAAACTTCATCTTCAGCTTCTTCCTCTTCAGAACTAGAACTGCTTGAGTCCTTGTTCTCTTCCTCAGTTTCCATGGACTTCAACGTGTCYTCCTCATAAAGAATCTTCTCTTTGCTGCAAAATAGGAAATTTTTAGGACTAGGCAAGCAAGTTGTACTTCTCAGAAAGACACAGACATTATTTACTACATACAGAACAAGCAAAGGATAAAATCCATCTACAGACTGAACACTCCAGCACTTCCATCATGGCCAATTTGCCACAGATTCCACTGCCAGTCTCACATTTTCTAATTCTGCAAGCATTTTTCCACCCAAAAAATTGTGATCTCTCCTTTTCTAGTGCCACACAACACAGCAGTTGGGCTGTTGGGCTTTGTGCAACAAAAAGCTGCAGTTCTCAGCCCAAAGATCTGACTGACCCTCAGCCAGAGCAGGAGCTGGAGAACCAAACACCAGCCCAAGCCCTTGTTTCACCACTCACTGGGTATGTTAAGACACAACACAAACTATATTTGACACAACTAAAACTGTATTTGAGAGTGCTCAGATTAAAAAAAAAAAGCGTGAAATAACCAGCAGTGAATTGATTTTGACCCAGCTGAGGCCAGCTGGCTGTGAGAGATGAAGCTGCTCTCCCATTACTTTCTGGGCAGTTTCTTTTCAACTAAGAAGGAGAGACTTACTTGGTGAAGAGTCTGTTTTGAGGCTTGCCATTCATGTCAGCTTCAATCAGCTTATTCCTTGTCTCCTTCTCACTTCGCAGCTGTTCAGAAGTCCAGGAAGATGGGAGAGAGAGAATGAGGACAGACATTAACCAGCCCTGTCAGCAGAACCCAGTGAGCACCCAGCACAAGGTCAGCCCAGCCTTCTTACACCAAACCACTGCAGATTGGTGTGAGATGCCCCTGGGACAGCAGCACACCTGCAGAGGCACTGTGAGCCTTGGGCTGGAGCTCCACCAGGGCACAGCACCCAGCATGTCCTTGGAATGCAACTGCCATTTAATAAAAACTTCAAAGCACCTGCAGCTGCCCCTGCCATGACCAGGGATGAACCTTGAGTGCTGGCCAGAGAGGTTGTGGGCTCCCCCATCCCTGGAAGGGTCCAAAGCAGRTTGGATGGGGCTTGGAGCAACCTGGTATAGTGGGAGGTGTCCCTGCCCGTGGCAGGGGGTGGAATGGGATGAGCTTTAAGGTTGCCTCCAGCCCAAACCATTCTGGGATTCTGCTGGAGGTCTGTCCATGTGTGTGTGCCCACGAAATCAGAATAGATCCAGCTAAAAATTTGCTGTCTTTGTGGCTGTTATTTACTTGCTGTCAGAGGAAAGCATTCCAATCTGCCCTGTACAGGCAACCAGGGAACTCCTGTGAGGATGGGTCACTTCTTAAATCTCTCAAATGCACAAAGTGATTGCATGGGAATATCTGGGATTACACAGAAATTGAAAGATTTTGTTTAGAGAGCAGCGATATTAATTTTACCATCACTGGCCAAAACAGTAACCAAAAATTTGTTTTAGTACCTTCCAGAAGCACAGAAAGAGCTGAGGCAGAAGCAGGGATGGCAGTTAGGGGCTCAATTTAAGGCTGATGGCTGGCTCTGCTGTGTCATGGCTCACCAGGTTTTGTTTTTTTTTTCCTTTTGACAGCAGTTGACACCAGGTAAAGGAAGTAAAAGCACTGTAAATTCTCAGTCATAGGATCCCAGAATTATTTGGGTTGGAAGGGACCTTAAAGCTCATTCAGCCTCAGCCCCTACCATGGGCAGGGACACCTTCCACTATCCCAGGGTGCTCCAAGTGCCATCCAACCTGGCCTTGGACACTTCCAGGGATCATGGGGCAGCCACAGCTGCTCTGGGCACCTTGTGAAGTGGGAAAAGCTGCATGGATTCCAGGGAAGAGCAAAAATCTGTGCTACAACATTGTCAAACTGACCAAACTGCTGGAGCACAGCAACGGGAAGTGCAAGAAACAGCCTGCTCCATTCACAGGTGATTCAGTAACTGGGGAAAAAATGCTCTGCCTTAGACTGAGAACCATGTCTGGTTTGAAAGSCATTTTGGAAGAGAAATAACATCATGGAACTGCCTGTTTTATCCTTAACAAATATAAGTTTTCTGGTTTTAAGTGACAGAAGTGCCACATGATAAATTGGCTTTTTCACTAAAAAATCACATCCACTAAAAAAAAAATGTAATAAAATCTGGATTCTTCTGCTCAGCTCTACACTGACTGAATAAATGGAGAAGGCCTTTTCACAGTGCTTCTATATAGAGAACAGGAGGGTTGTAGCCCCTGCAAAGCAGCCCTAAAAATGGATGAGCAGTCACCCAAAAAATTATTTTTCTTTTCTTCTCTTTTAAGAAGTGCAGTTATCTGCAAAATCCTGGGTAGTGAGAGAGAGGGGAATCCAAAACACAACCCTGATAGTATTTATCAACACCTCATTTAGGGAGAAGCTGATTAATTTTTAAGAGGTTCCTGTGAATACTAAGGCTGCTATTTCAGGATGGCAGCAGCTGTGTTGTGATCAGAGCTGCAGTTCTAACCACCCACACTGTCAGTTCCTGAAAATCCCTTCCTGGGGTTTATCAGCAGTGCTCCCATTCTGTCTGTTTCTGAACCCAATGTTTTAAGTGATACTTACAGATTTTTAATTCTTTTTGAAAGAAGGTTAACTTGTGTTTTGGAAGCACCCAAATGAGATAATTGAGTAGATCAGATGAAATAGGAAAAAATTCAATCCAAACCCAACTTTCTAGCTTGACAACTGCCATTACTTTGAACAAGATATATATTGCTTTCCTTTTTTATGTCAACTTTTGGCTTATAAACCCTTCCAATCCCTTCCACTGCATTATGAAATGGCAATTTAATATAATTTTGAAACCACCCATTTTTTCAGTCCAGAATTCCCTGAAGTTTATAATTTCTTCTTCCTCAATCCAAAGCCTCCCTACTGTAAGAAAGGCAGACATGGTAACAGATCTCTTTCTCAACATTGGCAGTGTATTTCCCTGGATGCAAACACAAAGCTGACTTGGGTAATCACTCATTGGGAACAGAGCACTTTGATGCTAGAGAGCCTGCCAGCCAACAAAGCAACTGCAGGATAATAACAATTACAAAGATGAATACAAATTCCTTACCAGTTCCCATAATTCTGCATGCCATCACACTACTGACCTCCTTGCTGCTGTCATCCAGTTATCTAGATTTCTAGCTATTAAAAATATTGCTGTGATTAAAGATTGCAAATGATTAACTAAAGAAAATAGCTAGGCCTCAGCTTCCTGCATCTGTTGGCACCATATGTCTTGGAGAACACCTGGGTGTGAAAAGGAAATTGGAGAGGTAATTGGAAAATGATCTCCAGAAACTCACCACAGTCTGTTTCTTCTGCAACATTTCTAAATGCTCCACAAGTCCCTCATCAGCAACGTCAAAGGGTGTCTGGCCCTGGTGCAAAGAGAGAACACAAGAGGATATCTGAGATGGCACAGTGGTAATATTCCAGAAAGTCCCATTTCCCAGTGCATATGCTCCACATCCTCCCTCCCCAAATGGTGAGTGACACTCTGCTTCACTCCAGAGCAAGGAAACCCATGTGCCAGTGGTCATGGAATCACAGAACCATTTTGGCTGGAAAAGACCTCTAGGATCATGTTCAAGTTCAGTGAGCAGATTTTCCCAGGGCAGTGCAGCTCCCTGGTGGCTGCTGCTCAAATCCAACAGCCAGGACTATGCTTGAGTTTCCAAGTTTCCAAAAAGGACACTCTTGTATTGAGAGGGAATGTGATCAACCTCTCCTTATGCTGGATATCAGGAAAGGTTCTTCCCCCAGAGGGTGCTGGCACTGCCCAGGYTCCCCAGGGATGGGCACGGCCCCGAGGCTGCCAGAGCTGCAGGAGTGTTTGGGCAGCGCTGCCAGGGATGCCCAGGTGGGATTTGGGGGTGTCTGTGCAGGGCAGGGGTTGGACTGGATGGTCCCTGTGGGTCCCTTCCAGCTCAGGAGATTCCTGATTCTCTGTTACTTTATCATAATGTATTTAAACGTTCTGAAAGGCTGCCAGCAAGCCAAAAATTTTGGGATCTATTTCCACATCCATGGGCATTTATCAACTAAAAAAACCCAGAAAAAATACTCTAGTGCACAAACCAAGAAATTGGTTACATTTTCACCAAACTAAAGCTCTAAATGCCATTAATAACCTGAAATCCAGTGGCTACATGTCAAAAAATAAAAGGTAGCCTCGTCCATCTGACCCAACAAGGAGACAATTCTGGACTGGAAGGAGCAGGTAACACAATAAATACACCTGTGGCTGTTGCAAGCATGGCATGATACAAGACCCCATACACATCCTGAACAATGAACAGGAAAAGCACCTGATGGCATTTAAACAGAAAAGATTCCCCACATTTTGGGTGCCAAAGAGCTCAGCAGGCTGAAAGGGCTCCTCATGGGGCATTTGAGTTCCAGCAGTTTCCAGCACAGCTGGAGGCACCTGAACACACAGGGCCCTCTCTTATCACCTCCTGCCTGCCTTCACCCCCTGGTGCTCCCCCAGCACATTCAGCCTTCCCTCCTGCCCCAGAGGCAGCCACAGCACACCTGGTCCAGTGGGAAGCAGCTCACAGACCAGTGTGGACATCCCAGCAGGGATGGAACACCAAGAGCAGCCCTGGACAAGCTCTTGAAAATCCAAGAGCTCTTCAAGGAATAACCTGCAACTGTTAGAAAGGAAATGGTTTTGTTCCTTTTCCTCCATCCTATTTTTCTTCGCTCATGTCTCACAAATCTTCAATTTCCATTTTTATTACCAATACATAGAAGAGGGAGGATTTAAAACTGCCAGTTTCTCCTGGGTTCACTTGTTTTCAGCGCCTTATACCTTAATATTAGTATATTATTTGCACTCCAAGACTGTTTCCTTGCTGCCGTTTGATTTCTCAGGGTTACACTAACTCAGGAGGGCACAGATCAGCTCCTATCCCTTCCTACAAGCTCAGTGTTAAAGTTTAATCAGGTCACATCTCCCATAATTGAAACCTTTTCTGTCTTCTGCCAGTCAAGATTCTTCATTTACTATGTATTTAAATAATCCAGTGCACAGGCAAGGAGGACTGCTATGACTTTGTCATGTACATGGATCATGATGTTGGATCTCTTATGAGACCCCAGCTGGATCTCTGTGTCCAGCTCTGGAGCTCCCATCTCAGGACAGACATGGACCTTCTGGAAAGAATCGAGAGGGGCCCACTACACTGACCACAGGGCTGGAGCCTCTCTGCCCTGGAGCCTGGCTGGGAGAGCTGGGGGGTGCTCACCTGGGGAAAAGAAAGCTCCAGGGAGACCTCAGAGCCCCTTCCAGGGCCTAAAGGGGCTCCAGGAGAGATGGAGGGGGACTTTGGATAAGGGCCTGGAGGGACAGGACAAGGGGGAATGGCTTCCCACTGCCAGAGCGTTAGATGGGATATTGGGAAGGAATTCTTGGCTGTGAGGGTGGTGAGGTCCAGTCACAGGGTGCCCAGAGAAGCTGCAGCTGCTCATTCCCTGCAGGTGTCCAAGGCCAGGCTGSACAGGGCTTGGAGCAACCAGGGCTAATGGAAAGTGTCCCTGCCCAAGGCAGGGGTGGGATGAAATGAGCTTTAAGGTTCCTCTGAATACAAATCAGTCTAGAGTTCTATGATTCCATGATCAAGCAGAAGGCAACAGTCACTATTAATGTGGCTATAGAACACCCTGCATTAGTTGTGTACTGACCAGTTTGTTCCTGATGTCCATGTCACACAGAGCCTCAGCCAGGATGGAACATGCTTCCTTCACTCCCCAGTGAGCAGCAGCGTGGAGTGGAGTCCAGCCATCATTGTCCTGGACGTTCAGATTAAACCCAGCCTGGATCAGGAGCCTGAGGAAAGCAGCAGGATTGATCTCTGCCCATCAGGAATGACTTCCTGACAGAGCACTTTCCCCTGTCAGGCACCAAGTGGGCAGCCTGGCTCCATAACAGTCAGGAGCTTCTGGACTTGTTTATTAACCAAAGCAACCTCCCACTTGATGTGCTCAAAATGTAATGGAAAGGGCAAYGAACAAAAAGTGACTTCAATGTAAAACCTGCTGGAACATGTCAAACTGATAAGGTTCCCTTTCAGCATGAACTGAACTGGGAGAACACCTTGACTTCTCATCTGGCATTGGTAACCCAGCCTGAACTCCTGCTCCAGCAGAGGAGAGAGTCTGGACTGGCTCAGGTGCATCCCTGTGCCAGGGAGCCAAGCACAGCAGCTGCCAGGAGAGGGACATGTGGGAGCTGGGGCTCGAGCTTGGTTCTCTGAGAGCACGAGGCACAATGGGGGTGGTCCTCAAAGAGACCAACAGGACTGCAGGGAAGCACCAGAGACAGTGACAGAGGTAAAATCTGTATGCTAAACAACCCTCATTTGGATTAAACAACCCCAAATGCATTTTTTCAGAGTAGCCCTTGGACAGTTCAAGAAAATCTTCCACAAGTGAACTTGCCTGGGACCTCCTTCCCTTACCTTCACTGCTGTGCCCCTTCCACCCTCCCTTCTCCATCAGAGGAGAACACTGGTGTTTCACAGCACCTGGAGCTTGAATATTTAACACCAAACAAACACAAAAGGCTTGAGACAGTCTGGAGCTCCAGAGCCATGTGCACACTGGTGTGGCAGTAACCAGGCAAGAGCACTGAGCAGCTCCTGTATCAAAACTATTATCCAAATTGCTTAAATAGTGAATAACATCCCAGGGGAACTCTGCAAGTCTGGTAAGACTGCTCCTGAAAATTTCCATTGTGGGAAATTCCCCCATGCAGAGGCATCATTGCACAGCATGAGGGAAATCCAGCAGGACCCCAACATGGCACCAATAGCTTGGAAACTCCTGCAGCTTTACACCAAAGTGCTACTGTGCTAAATAAAACAGTCACAGCAGAGCAGCTGTGGGCTTCTCTGTGAAAGAAATTGTAAATTAGGTGCTGAGTTTCTGTTGATTTTCCAGCTGGCAGAAGGGAGAAACAGAGCTGCTAAGAGACTCAAGGTCACAGACAAATTCCATGTCTCATTTAGAGTTAGCTGGCTCCTGGCTGTCAGCCYCCTTGGTTTAAGTCACTAAAGCTCTGGATTTGAACTTCAGCACAGCCATTACATACACAAGAGTGAAACAATGTCAGCTTGCTGTGAGATGTGTTTATCATTACCACAATTAATGCCAAGGAGAGACTGTCCAGAACAAAGTCAGACTGCACACACTGAACTTCATCAAGGAGCACTGGATACACAACCCTCCCTTGACAGGTGACAGGACCAACACCTCCAATTCAGAGATATTACATTCCTATTCACATGAGCTGTGTTAGATTCCTGTTCTCAGGCACAGTACAGGCTCACCACTCAATTATAAGTTCTAACAACTGAATAAAAATCAGAAACATGAAGTACAGTAAAATGCTTGAGCTTGAGATGAAACAGCTCTTCGACATCAAGTCATGCCACTTAAAATTATGAAACTTAGGATCAAGCTGGATGAACACTTCAGAATGGATTTGAACACAGGTAATAGAGTAAGCTTGTGTGCTGGTTACACACAGCCTGGCTTTTGGTAGCRGGCAGGCCACAGGGGTGGCTTCTGTGAGAAGCTGCTGGAAGCTTCTACCATGTGTGGCAGAGCCAATCCCTGATGGCTCTGAAGATGGACATGCTGCTGGCCAAAGCTGGGCCAGTTAGAGAGGCTGGTGACACCTCTGTGACAACAGATTTAAGAAGGAAACCAAAACTAAGTCGGCATGCACAGTTTTTCTTCTTGTCAGAGAAGAGGAGGTGAGAATATGTGAGGGAAACAACATGGAGACACCAAGAAAAATGAGGGGGAGGTGGTTCTCCAGGCACCAGAGCCAAGATTCTTCTGCAGGCTGTGGTGAAGCAGCTGTGCCCCTGCAGCCCATGGGGATCCACAGGGATGCAGAGATCCACCCACAGCCTGTGGTGATCCACAGGGATGCAGAGATCCACCCACAGCCCCTGGGGATCCACGGGGGATGCAGAGATCCACCCACAGCCCCTGGGGATCCATGGGG
>JACDOX010000294.1:592394-635408 GCA_014549065.1 Cardinalis cardinalis
CAGTGGGTGGATGCCTGGAGCAGGCTGTGATCCAGAAGCAGACCCAGTGGAGAGAGGGGGCCCTGCTTCCAGGCTGGAACAGCCTGTCCTTGGAGGACTGCACCCCGTGGGAAGAGAGACCCAGGCTGCAGCAGTTTTGGGAGGACTGTTTGCCCATAGGAGGGACTCACATTGCAGCAGTTTTGAGAGGTCTGCTGCTTGTGAGAGTGAAGCCACACTGGAGATGTTCACAGAGAACTGTCTCCCATGGGAGGGACCCCAGGGTCTCACAGGGGAAGGATTCCTCTCCCAGAGCAGCAAAGGAAATCTCAGTGATGAACTGACCAAACTCCCACACCCTGTCCCCCTGTGCTGTCAGTGGGAAGGAGGGAGGGGCTGGGGGTAAAAGGTGTTTTAGAGGCTTATTTTACTTCTCATTATTCTCCTCTGATTCTGTTAGTAATAAAATCACTTTGCAGCTTTAAGCTGAGTCTGTTTTGCCCTTGAAGGGTTTTCTCCAGTCCTTATCTCACCTCATGAACCCTTTGTTAATTTTTTTCTCTCCTCTGCCCAGCTGTAGAAGGGCAGGGTGAGTGAGTGAGTGAGTGAGTGAGTGAGTGAGTGAGTGAGTGAGTGAGTGACTGACTGACTGACTGACTGACTGACTGACTCCTGTGGGTGCCTGGCATTGGGCAGTGTCAAACTATGACACTTTGGAAAGACTATTTACAAGAGCATGTAGTAACAACACAAAGAGGAACAGATTCACATGGAGAGAGGGCAGGATTAGATTAGATATGAGATAAAAATTCCTCCCTGTGAGGGTGGGCAGGCCCTGGCACAGGTTGCCCAGAGAAGCTGTGGCTGCCCCTGGATCCCTGGAAGTGTCCAAGGCCAAGTTGGACAGGGCTTGGAGCAACCTGGGACAGATGAAGGCGTCCCTGCCCATGGCAGGGGATGGGACAAGATGAGCTTTAAGGTTCCTCCCAACCCAACCCAACCCAACCCAGTCTGGGATTCCATGAGCTCTACGTTCATGGGCAGCTCCAGCCACACATAAACAGCAAAGAAAGCTTTATTGGTGGAAAGCCTGATTTGACATTACCTGTAACAATATTAATGTTTTTACCAGGAAATGCTACAGTGGGCAGGTTTATGGTCATAATAATCTTGTTAGTGCCAGGACAGCAGAGCTGTGAGGTGCTGGAATCCCTCTGTCACTGCAGAAGCAGTAACATGAAGGGGCAGAGGACAGTGAGACAGGGGTGGACACTGCATTTTCCCCCAAGACTGGTCATGTTTGTGACTGTCTTGCAGTATGTGCAGTATGTGTCACTTTGTATGCCAACATTACACTTTTATCCCCTACTACTGTTTAACTTGCTAGTCCTGAAACTAAAACAGTGAAAATCAGACGTTGTGATTAGAAAAATTAGAGACCTCCTAATTTATGCCTCATTCTCCAAAAAGCTTTCATTACTCCTAAAAGGCCTGGAGGKAGGAAAGGGAATCCTCCAGTCTCTGTGCATTTCTGGGTGAACCRCTGTGGTTGTACACATAAAACCACAGAGCCTTTTGAGAAACAGCAGCCTGAAAATCTCAGTATGGAATAAATTTCTCTGAATGTAAAGCAAGATGTCTTCAGCCCTAATTTCACACATCAGCCCTGGGAGGAGCTCCTACCTCATGACTTCAGAATACCCCTTGGCTGCAGCAACGTGCAGAGCTGTGGCACCTGTCCGAGGCTGCTTTACATCCTCAATTCTGCCACTGTTCAGCCACTGCCGGGCRTCCTGGAGCATCTGCTGCTCCTCCTCTTTCCTGGACAGCTCCAGGTCTACACCTAAAGGGATGAAGCACAGAACAAACACCAACAAGAGATGAAAGCTCTGAAGTACTTGTTACATTTAACCTCTGCTTCATTTGCCATAAAATATTCGTAAACTATTTCTGATCTTACACAAAACAATCAGCAAAAGCCTCTTCTGTGTCATTGACAGAGACTTTAAAAACTGCCTGAGTTAAAAATTTTGAAAGCTGGGCCAGTGGTTGCAACCCAATCCAACTAACCAGAAGCTCAGGTGTGCATTAAGGGTAGAAGGATTCAGTTCTACATGGGCTGTGTCCCAGACTGAGATAACAAAGTCATGAACAACAGCTTAACTGACTCAATTGACCTGCAGTGAGGGWAACATCTACAGGGAAGGTCTGAGGACCCTCAGATGTCTCCTGCAAGAGCACAGTAATGCCAGCTCTGTGCTCACTCCATATT
The DNA here is from genome assembly GCA_014549065.1 of Cardinalis cardinalis. NCBI lineage: Eukaryota > Metazoa > Chordata > Aves > Passeriformes > Cardinalidae > Cardinalis > Cardinalis cardinalis. Next base: position 594,646 of record JACDOX010000294.1, read on the forward strand.
CAGGACATTGCATGTGGCACACACAGGAATGCACTGCTTCACAGGCATTCCTGACAGGCATGCTGAGAGAAGTGCTGAGTTACTCCACCGAGCAGCATAGCCCCAGATTCTGAAAAAACACAATTTGAGATAATTTTGGCATTAGAAGGTCAGAAGAAATCTATGCTGATGGTCTAAGTGACTGCTTAGGGGCACGTGGAGGTGTGGAGAGGCAGGAGGATGATGTGGAGAGGGAGGTGTGTCTGGCTGACAGACTCATTAAACCAATGAGAGGCAATGCTCCACTTATTTTCCTAAGTGGAGTTTTCACAGCAATGAGATCACAGAAGGACAATGTATCAATCACAGGTATTGATACCAATCCAAACAAGATTAATCAGAGTAGAACTCTCCACTCAGGAAAACATACAAATTAGAAGATGACAAATCTCAAAAATCAAGAAGGGTCCTAAAGAATAAGTGTTCCTATGGATTAATACTTTCAGTATAAAAATGACATGATTGCCAATTAAATTATGGGGCATTAGGTTTAAAACAGAACCAAGGAAAACATTTAACTCAGAGTGAGACCCTGTGAGACCCACTGTTGCAGGATTTTGCAAAGACCAGAAATAAACTGGCTTCAGACCAAGGACTAGACAAGTTTGTAGCCATTACACACAATTCCTGAACATGCTGGAGTTCCTGAGGAGGGCTACACGAGCTCAGGAAACAGAAAGCCACGGGGCACTCACAAATGCACAGAAAGCCAGTTTGGCTCAGGAGTTTCTGGAGGCATAGTGGCTGGAGGCTGGGAGGGCAATTGTACACACTTGAGCTGTTGTTACAGTCTGCAGCAGGCATCTGCTCACAGCCCCTGCTGAGGACAGGCTGCAGAGCTGGACAGATGCTTATTTAAAGTTCAACCCCATTTCCTCCAGCAATATGATCCTTTAAACTGTGAGATAGGAATCTTCATCTGGAGACAGATGGTTGTTTCAGGGTATCTTAGCAGGATGCCACTAATGTGGTGAGGCAATGCAAGCAGAATCCCAAAAAGTGTCTGGCAAAAGACCTGCAGGTAAGGCAGAACCACTGCCTCAATGTCCTGTACGGTTTCAACCACATTATTGTCATTTAAGGAACCTGGAGGTGCACAAGTCCACAGAACCTGGTGAGAGGCACCCATGGGTCCCAAGGGAGCTGGTAGAGAAGTATCAAAGTCACTTTTGTATTTGAGAAGTTGTGGCAGTCTGGTGAACTTCTCATGGACTGGAAAATGGAAAACATAACCCCCATTTTTAAACAGGGACAAGAGAAAGAGCTGGGGCACTACAGGGCAATTGGCCTCTCCTCTGTGCACAGCAAGATCATGGAGCAGATCCTCCTGGAAACTATGTTAAGGTCCATGGAAAAAAAGGAGGTGACAGCCAGCCTGGCTTCTCTGAGGGCAAGCTGTGCCTGACAGATTTGGTGGCCCAGGAACATTAACACAGGTGACAAAGCACCAAGGGACTGATTCTTTCCTAACTATACCTTAAAAAACAAAGTCACCACCATGTGTCAAAACATATCTGATAGAGGGACTGGGTTCAATCCAGCATGTAAGCAACCCCCCCAAACCTGCAGGAATAAAATATTCCAGAGCAGAGTCTTTGGGGGTCTGTAGCCCAAACACACACTCCAAGGAGAGTAACTACAAAGCCAGATGAACCAGCTCAGACAAGAATGCAGCTGAACTTTGCCTATGTCCAAGGATAGAAGCTCCAGGAATTCCTTGGGTTCATTTTCCAACATTGTTGATGAAATTCATAGACATGATTTAAACTTCTCAGACACACATGCAGACATTCAACCACTCCCAAATGAATTCCATGAGTATGAAGAAAACTTTAGCCTGATAAAGCATTTCTTTATTTTAACATCCGTCCAAAACTATTCTTCAGCCAGGGATGTTTGTGCAGGGACAGCCTGGAGAGCAGCCCCTCAGCCAGGTACACCCGATGAGAAAGGGCATATGGCAGAAGAAATCTAGAGAAGGATCAGGATAAAGCATGTCACTCCAGGCCTGGAATATTCATTTCCTGGTCCCTGCCTCTGGCAGTCCCATAAATCACCTCGGTTTTATCAAGCCCTAGTGAAAAAAGACCTTTCATTGATATCAGAGGTCAAAATTAAATCTCACTTTAAAAGTAACTAGATCTGATGAATCGGATTTCAGGACTGTGGTGCTTTGCAGAATCCCAAGGACAGAGACCACAAACCTCCTGCATCTGCTCCACTGTCCTGACAGCAAAGCAAAATTTGCCTGCTACTTCCTGGGCCAGATCTCAGATCTCTTCACCAACAGACAGCAAAGCAGCAGCATCCTCATACAGAAACTCTTAGGGGTCCCAGCTCCCACTCATTCAAGCCCCTCCTTTACCTTGTTTCTTGACTTGCTCCAGAAGCAGGTCCTTCATGGCCGCCTCCTCCGCGATGTCGGACGGCACCTCCCCCTCGCTGTTCACAGCAGCCACGTTGGCCCCATGGCTGATCAGGTACCTGCAGCAAGGACAGGCTGATTATCTTTTTTTTTTTAAGAAAAGGAAATTTTACTAATTTTTAAAAAAAGCCTCATGAAGTATCATCAATTTTTAAATGTTTCCTCTTATAACTTTACGAAAAGTTCATTGAAGAACAACAGACATCTTCTTTGGCTTGTACATCTTTTAATCAGTAGAATTCTGAGAAGTAAAAGAAGTATCTGTTCAAGCACACAAATATAGGAGGGTGAGGTTGCCTGGTTTCATAATTTGTTTTCAATTCATTTAAGAAATAGTTATCTTAAGTCAAATTTTGGAAACTTTCTGGTAGCTGTGGTGGACTAAATATATAAGCATGGTATGAGTGGTAAAGAATAAAGGGTTGGTGTTCAGCCTGGAGAAAAGGAGGCTCAGGGGGGACCTTCTGGCTCTGCACAACTCCCTGACAGGAAGGTGCAGCCAGCTAGGGATTGGTCTCTGCTCCCAGGGAACAGGGACAGGACAAGAGGAAATGACCTCAAGCTGCACCAGGGGAGGTTCAGATTGGAGATTAGGGGAAATTTCTTTTCAGAAATAGTGGTAAGTCCCTGGCACAGCTGCCCAGTGCAGTCGTGGAATCACTATCCCTGGAAGTGTTCAAAAAAGGAGTGGATGTGGCACTCGARGTTTAGTGGTGAATGTACTGGTGGTGCTGGATTGACAGCTGAACTTGAAAGTCCCCACTTAACCAGAGCACTGCTCACACCAGTCTGTCTGTGGAAGGAAATGTACTCACAGAATCCCAGCCTGAGTTGTGTCAGAAGGGACCTTAAAGCCCATCCAGTCCCACCCCTGCCATGGCAGAGACACCTTCACTGTCCCAGGTTGCTCCAAGCCCTGTCCAACCTGGCCTTGGACACTGCCAGGCATGGGGCAGCCACAGCTGCTCTGGGCAGGCTTATGCCAGGGCCTGCCCACCCTCACAGGGAGCAGCTCCTTCACTACACAGCACTGGAGCAGCTGTCTCATTTTCCTTTTTGCTTGGCACTTTAGCTAAAGTATTTAATGAATCATGAGACAGTCTAATGGCAACAGAAAAAGGCAACCAGTTGAACCTTAATTCTCAGAAGTTCAGAATTCAGAATTCAATACCAAGAGAAAAGCACTTACTTTTAGCATTGCTTTCCAAAGCATTGAACAAGGCTTAGAGTATTCATCACCTGTGTACCTGCTCTGAATAGAAAGGCACAGGGAAGTGTTATAAATACCCAGAACAGCCCCAGACTCACTCACTCTGCTATGTTCAGGTAGCCACACGATGCCACTGCGTGAAGAGGGGTCCAGCCCTCGTTGTCTTGCTGGTTCACATTGGCTCCATTTTCCACCAGGAACTTCACCATGTCCAGGTTCTCATCAATACAGGCCTGAGGGAGGATGGGAGGGGATGTCCAGGGGGCAGAAGGATTGAAGGGAAAAGGAAGAGAAAAAAAAAATCGTGTTGGTGTTAAATCAAACATACAACCCTTGTTGGCAGCTTACTGGCAGCAGGCAATATCTGGGTTGAACTTCCCATGCTGTGAGCAATCACACCTTAAAGCTCAGGGTAACTTCAATCTGTCAATGAAAACAAATTAATTCCAGAACTTTCAAGAATTAACTGTAGTCCAGAGTTCCCAGATGGACAGCCTCTGAATTTGCTCCAACTTCACTTTTCACCAGGGATCTCCTTCCACTCTCCCACACAGTTCCCTCCCCACAATGGGGACACTGACATGATGGTTCTCTGGTAGTTTTACAGCACCAAATCCCTCTAAGCAAGGCAAGCTGTGCATTTACTTAGATTACACTGGTCCTCAAAATACCAGTGAATAAAGGTTGTAACAGTGAACACAATGAGGCCTCACCAGGGGCAGGGATGAGAAGGGAAAGCAGCAGCTCCAGGAGCCAGACTAAAGCAGCTCAGTTACAGAGGTAATCATTGCAAAAGCAGAGTTCTAGAGAACTTAATAACTTCTTTATTCAGCAGTACCTCTTTGTTTTCCTGAGTCTAACACAGGAAACTTTCCCTGCTTGTTCTACAGCCCCATGAGCTGCTGAAGAGAATGACAGCCCTTGATTAGCTGCTGTAGTCACTCTTGAGCCTGCATTTACAGAGAGCTCCCTGCTTTGAAGTTGCCAGAAAGAAAACCTAGCTTGATTTTCAAGTCTCAGCAGTTCTGTTGGGTGGAATTCCTCCTTCCTCAAATTCCTGTCTCCAGCACATTCTGTGTTACATTTACAGTTCACTAGAAGCTGCTATTCAAGGATGAGCTAGCAACTTAATACACACATCCCAATGTGAGTGCCTCTGCTGGGGAGCACAGGGCACGACCAGGAGGTGCAAGGACTGCTTTTTACTACATGTCCATCCCCAGGCAGAAACACAGCTCCTCATCACTAGAGAGGGAAACAGTTTGTCCAGGATTCCTCCAAAATCCCAACATTGAATCCTTTAGTACAGTTTGATGCGGACACACCTATTGTTTATAGCAGTCAGGTGACTCCCAGATGATCCATCTCAAATGAGCAGCACTGACTATCCATCCATTCTTGTCCCAGCAAGGAAAAAAAATGAGGAAATCCTCTTGAACCAATATCCACACACCCCCAAAATAAACAATCCTGGTTTACCCACACGTTCTTCTGTGCTGCATTGCTCTAGTCAAAGGAGAGGCATGTCCTGGACCAGGACAGCCAGCTCTTGTTATTTCTACTGCAAAGAGAGTTGGGCTGGATGATCCTCTTGTGGAGCTTTTCCGACTCAGGACACTCTAGGATTCTCAGTGCAAATCCCAAACTGCCCACTTGGGACACAATCACTCCTCCATTTGCTTGGCTCACAAGCAACCATGCACAAGCCCAGCTCTGAAACCTCCAAGGAAGCACATTCCAGATAACTAACTCATAGTGCAGGTACTTGGCCAACATGGGACAACACAGGGAACATCCACAGCACTGGGAAAGGATGCCCCAGGAGCAGGCTCAAGTMCCAGCAGAGCCTGTGCTGAAGCATCAGTGTGTTTCCTGGCCCTGCTTTAGACTGGTTTGCCTGAACCTTGGCCAGAAAAGCACAAGCAGAAATCTAGAAGTCATTTACTTCAGGGGCTGCTCCAAACCCAGAACGGCTGAGCCCAGTCTGGACTGGCTCCACCCCCCCTGCTCAGTCCATCTACAACCTCCCACCCTCAGGCCCAAAACAGTTTTGTCCTGTAAACCCAGCTCTGAGAGGCTTCTCTTAGATTATTTCAAGAAGTAAAACTGGGAAGAAAACCAAACCAACCCAACACAAACAAAAAATCCTGGCGACTGAAGAGCATCACCGTAAGGCTGGAGRAGCCTCAGGTCCAAGCATGATGGGGCAGGACATGGTTACACCTCAGCAATGTGGGTACAAACCAGGTTCTACCACCAGCATCAGAAGCAAGGGTTTGGTCTTCTTTTTTATCTGGTCCAACTCCCTGCTCAAAGCACAGCTAAATCTTGTCAGACTACACAACTCAGGCCTGCTTCAGTTCAGTCTGCTGGGATGGACACTCCCTATCCCTGTGCTTCACCATCCTCTCTGTGGGTAATTCTTCTCACAATCTGATCAGGATTTTCCTTGCAACTTGTTCCTCTTGCTTCAGCAACACAGATGCAGCCTCCAAGTCTCAGCAGGTGATGAGGGCAGGAAACACAAGTCAAATATTCTACTGTCCAGGAGAACTCAGCGTGCCCAATGTGCACCTGATTAATTTTAAGACACACTATAGAAAGGATAAGTGCCTGATTTCCATAATCTCACAAACGACACAAACAAATCTATGAATTCTTCTGTCTGTACCAACACACTGAAATGCAGCAGGAGGCAAAGGACGTGATACATAGAGAGGTGCATGGAAACACATGGATCCATAATAATCCTTCTTCAGCTCACAGAAAAATTCTTTGAGAATTCAAGTCTGATCCTGCAAAACTCAGATCCAATCTGTGTTTTGCTGCCACCACTATTTATTGTGATTTACTTCAAGCTTTGCCCCAACACACTTAAAATAAACTGCACTTAACATCTTCCTGATGAGTTACTTACATTTTGACCTGGAACACCACCAGTGTTGACTTCATCTAAAAGCATATTGCTCTGGAAATAGCCAGGAAAGGCTCACCCACGCAGTGCTTTTCTTTTGGGCACAATCCCTTCTGGCTGCCCACAGCACTGGAGCCTCACAGAGGAATTTTATCAGCCAAGGCAGCAAGGTGGATGGATGGTTCCTGCCTACGCTCACTACTCTGCTGGGTTTGTTCAAGTGTTACCTGTAGCTCGAGTGTGACTTTAAATTTAGACTGAAGAATGTCTCTAGAGTGTGAGCTTTGTACATATTTGATAGAGAATTTTATTTACATTGTTTACCAAACACACCCACTACATCTGCACAGCCTGGGAATCGGCCAAGGGAAAAGCACAGTTCTTGCCCAAGCCACTGGATAAACTGAACTCTGAAGTTAAATGCCTGTTTAAATGCATAAAAGAGCTCTGTCACTCTTTTAAATTTCTCCCTGTTACTGGCCTTGCTGTTGTGCTGTGCCCACCCTGCCTGGCTCTGATGGAATGCATGCTAGAACCAGCAGGATGATGGGACCAATCCCCACCTGCTCCTACACAGAAATCTGCAGTGATTTGCCTCTCCAGGCTCCTGCAGAGAGCAATGATGAGGAGTCAGGGCTCTGCGGGTGCTGACAGCACCAGGGACTCCCAAGGGAGACAGGACCATTTAACAGTTGCTGTCTGCACTTACCACCAAGAGAAAGCCAAGTGCAAAGGTCTCCACCTTTACCCTTAATGGAGCAGGAGAATATTCTTTAATTTGTAAGAGAAATAACCCTCCTCCACTCTTCTGTAGTTCATGAAAAGCTGCTGTTCAATGTAGGYGATCAAGGAAAAGCTGCTGTTCCATGTATGTGATCCAGGCATGGAACACTGCCTGGCAAATATTGATTTTAGTACAAGCTGATGACACACAGGAATGGAACTGAGACAGAGCAGAGTAACATGAACTGTTTTTTAAGTGACAGGTATGACCATGCCTACCTCAAATACCAAAATACAAGATTTTTTTTGCATTGTTGTATCATTACATGCAACTAATTATATTGGCTGAGATTTGAAAAAGAGAGGTGGAAAAGGAGTTTCCAAAACCAGGATGAGACAAGAAAGTACTGAGTAACTCCTGCTCAGCTCTGAAAATCTCATCATGGTGTCATGAAAGACACTATCAGGCAAGGGATTACTTACCTAATTTTTTAGTCAAACACCCTAAAAGAACACACTTCTCAGATCTTAATATGATAATGACATGTTTAACACAACTCAGAGCAAGAATTATGAGGTCAACAACTTGGATAATGAGTAAAATTGGTAACTTCTAAAGATCTTCTGAACTTCAAGAACTTTACAAGCCTTTAAAAATGTTACAACAGATTAAATGGCAACTTTTAGGGGTTGCAATGTATTTCTGTGAGTACTTTTAAGGTATCAACTGATTAACACTGATGTTATCAGGGAATTCATACTTGCACATACATTAGTGGTATTTATAGTTTCATACATGTCACCATTTAACCAAGATACACAGTAAAGAACAAAATTCTCACTGTTTAGAAGAACTTCAGGCACACATTTGTCCACCTAAAATTTTTGAGAGGTCTGACTGCTGATACCCCTCCAGCACATCTCTGTTGTGTTTTCTTGTGCAAATCTACTGAAAACAAGCACTGTGAGCCAAYCTGCAGGAAAAATGGCCTTCCTGGGGTTCAGGGGTACAGCTCACCTTCAGGCTGAGCAAATGGGTTACCTGAGGTTACTGGAGGAAGGAGAAGAGGACAAAGAGGAAGTAAAGGGGTAGATATGTCCTCCTTTAAGTACTACTAATCCTGCAACAGATTTAGGAGAGTGGATAAGTTTAGTAACCCGAGAGGATCTATTGCTATGCAGAGTTCTCCTCTCTTATTTGATCCCTCATTCCTCAGGAACATGGTAAGGACCACGACCTCAGGGAGCAGAGTCACAAAGCAGACACCTGCCCTCAGCCCCCAAAGGGAGGGGAGACAGTCAAAAAGAGTTGGTTGAGAAGTAATGTTGCCTTTCTGGTGGGTAGTTTCTTCATGTGAGGAAACACTCCCTGTCTTAAACTGCCCTTGGAATCAGGCAAGAAGAAAAATAGAGGGATAGGCTTAATTCTTTCCATTCAGGCCTTGCTAACCCTCAGCTGCTTGGTTCACACGTAGGAGAGGCTAAAAGCAAGGTTAGCTACAAAGCATAGCAATTTTGTCTTTAAATTTTTAATTCCTTCTTTATCCTCTGCCTCTGTACAAGCTCTAACACAACCTTCAAGGTGATGTGACAGGGTGGGAGTACAGGGTGAGTATCTCTCCCTCTCATCATGGATCTTCAGCAGGCTAATCTCTTGCCACCCCTGTATTTTTCTTGGCAGTTGATAAGCTTCAAGGGCTTCTGGAATGGTACTAATGTATTAGTTTTAGCAGTCCTTGATGCAAACCACATCCAGTGCCCAGAATTACCCACTCAACATGCAAAGAAAGTTGGCTCATAGGATTTAAATCCCAGGCATCGCTGGGCAAGTCTCCATCCCCAGCTCATGGTGTTCCTCCAGCTCCTGGCAGGAGACCAGCATTTAGCAGTTTTTCCATAGGGAGGAAGTGCTCAGTTTCTAAAATTTGCAGATACGGCATATTAGCTTACCCGCTCTGCAGTGAACAGGTGGAGCCCTTTCCAGCCAGGGACGCTCGCTGCAGATTGGAGTTTGCCAGGAGCTGCTGCCAAGGCATTCTTCTTCCCAGCATGAAGTTTACATTACAGTAAGGAAACGGGGACACCAGGAAATGGGACAGAACAACTTGGCTTGTCTGGCAAGGCTTGTCCAGCAACCAGACAAAATCTGATCTTATCTTGAATGAAACCTCATTATTACAATGGTGTTGTGTTTGCTCTTTCCTCTGAGCACCCAGAACGCACAAGCACCGCTGAGCCCTGATGAGTATCTGCTCCAGCTGCCTGCCAAGGGCTTGGTTTGCATATCTCCTGAGCATCCCCTGGTTCTGAGATTGGAGGATCAGTGAGGAAAAGGAGACAGGTGGGATGAGAGTGAGGGTTCAGAGGACTGGGAATTGAGCTCCAAGAAGGTGTGAACAGTGTGACACTGCTCACTTTCTAGGGGTGCAACAGATTTAGCAAAGCCCCAGCCTAGGACTGGTGTTGCATTTCACTACATATTAGATACATACAGGATAGCAGTGAGGAGAGCATCTAAACCACCTCACAAATTCCTAAGAAATTGCTTAGGATCAGCTGAGAGGGGAAAAAACCCCCACCCTTTTCACCTCCACAAGAAGAAAAGTGGTTACAAACCCAGGAGAACACAGACGCCAGGCAGTAACTGCACATCTGCCGTGCTGCGACAGGCACCCACGTGGAGGTGGTTGTTTTCTCCACAACTTGCCCAATTGTTGGTGATTTAACATAAATACAGGAATAACATTCAGCACATCTGTTTGCAGGAAGAACAATTCTGGCCAGGATGTCAGTGAGAGCCACTGAGCAGCAGAGCCACGTCCTGCCCTGCGCCTGCACAAGGTGCTGGCCCTGCCAACAGCAACACCTGTAACAAGGGGGAATCTGGCTGGGAACACACAGCTCTGCTCCCTGCAGCCCCTCTGAGCCAATAGTCAGTTTACAAATATGTCACATCTGCCAGTGTCATATGATCATGGGATAAAGTAGCATGTAGACACCTGGCATCAGCCAGCCAGGAAACCTGTAATAACTGCTGTGGGCTAACTTTGGTTGAATTTAATTCCCTGGTGCTCCCGATGTGGTTGGTTGGGATTTGAGAGAGAGAAGCCATGCATCTGCTCCAGGCACAAGGAAAATGCAAGAAGGAGAAAGCAGAAAGGGCTGCATGCTTGGCTGCTGTGTTATGTGTTTCTACTATGAATACCCAGTCTTGTGACAGAACCCAATCTCGGTGACTTCTCTGTGCACAGTGAAAATCTTGTAATCCTACCGTGTCAGATCCTGGGGTAGCAATCCCCATGGTTCCCACATGGAAATCACACTTGGCAGTTCCCCTTGTCACACATAAATGTGATACGTAAACTGCCTGCTCAGGCACATGCTGGCTTTTGAAATGGAGTATGAGCTGCCAGGCTAGGAGAGGCCATGCTTCAGCTCTTCTTGATTACTCCAGGAAATATCAATCTCCAGAGCCTCCCAGCACTATGGTACCTCTTGCCCTATGCAAAATGCTGCTGCTGCTACATCAGATTGCTCATGAAACCCCCATTATTAATTCTTCTACCAGACTCTCCTCCAATCTAGAAATCAAGTGTTGGACCATGTTTATACACCTAGTCCTTCCCTGACATGGTTTGCTTCCCTCTGTTCCACCACCAATCCAAATTTCTGTACATCTTGAGTCCGCTGAGATTCTTCCACACAACCACACATCCATCATTCTTGCACTGATCTTCAGGACCTTTCTCCACACATCTGTGTGCCCAGAAGGGCACTCCATCCTTCCATCTGGTGAAAGCACTTAAATTCAGATGGAGAGACCCTCAGAGCAGGGATCAGCTGCTACTGCTTGAAGAGCACCCAGCTCTCAACACACCCCAGTGCCAGTCAGGTACAGAGCAGCCACAGACACACCAGGGAATCCGTGCAGCTGGGAAGTACCTCTGGAGACTCCTAATCGAGTAACTCCAGTGTCAGCAGGGAATTCTCCTCRCCTTTCTGGGCTGTGGATTTCTGTGTGGATTATCATAAGCACGTGCATATATGTTCACATAGACATACAGCCACATTTAATCCTTGAAAATTCTGGGAATTTTATAATTGTGGGGAAGGACTAGAAGACATAGATTTGTGCAGCCATTCTGACCCAGACCTGACTTAACTCCACAGCTTTGATGCCTTATGTGCCCAAGCCTCTGGCTTTTGCCTCCTAAATGATGGCCTTATGTTGAAAACCTGATGTAGACTCGTTTGAGTGACAGAGGCTGCACCACCCAGAAGCTACAAAAAGCTCTGCATCAGATATGGGTGAAAAAAGTCAGTTTTGTTTAAACAAACCTGGGGGAGATAGCACACTCAAATTATTAAAAGGTTTGCTCTGTGCTAAGTGAAGTGTGAGACTGAATAAAGGCCATCAAAACCAGTAGTCTACAAGCAGAATGGTTTCTGAGTTCATGTAAATGCAATCTGAATTCAGCCTAAGATCACCATAAGAGCCCCAGCAGGTTTAAGCCCAGCTTGCCAGGGTTCCTCCTTCCCAGCCATGCGTTCCCACACCTTGCCTTGCACAGGATCAGTTTCATCCACATTTTCAAAATGGGGATTTGCCTGCCCAAGCTGGGTGGGATGTGCCTGTCCTTTCCCAGTGCCTGCAGAGCAGCACAAACCCAGTGACACCAGGTGAGCTGAGCCCCACACTCCAGGACTGACCAGCAGCCACAGGCCACCCTCCTCGAGCCAAGATCTACCAGGTCACTCCTTAACCTGAGCTTTGAGAGGGTTTCCTTTAAAACAACATTTTCTACAGGACTGGTGTAACGAGACCACTTTGAAGTTCTGGAAATGGTTAAAGGGTTCCTGCAAACCAGAGGCCAACGCTGACACCAGCAGCACCATGAACCGTCACACATTGGGCTGGAAGCACTGGCAGGGCAGTTCAGTCATGCTGTCACAGCACAGCCAAAGGGATTAAATGACAAGACCCACTTCTCAACTGTTCTCCTGTCATAAGTCTGAAATACATGGAACAAGGTTAGCCAGGAGATAGGGGAGTCCATCTTCCAGCAAATGCAAGGCTAGAGTAAATATGTGATGTCAACACACACCTCAAAACCACAAACAAAGGCAGGGCTGATGACAGCTGAACAGCATCAGGGTTAAATCTGGGAGCACAGAGAGAGGAGTTCACAGAAAACAAAGGGAAAAGCGCTCCCAAAATAGCCTGGCAACTGTCAGCACTCGGCCTGTCAGCACTGGAAGCTATGACCTTGCCATGGTGTCCCATGATCACAGCTCTGCTCTAAAGGGGCTTCTGTCAGAACCAGCACTGCCCAAAAATTCCACCTCCAAGTGATCCCCTATCTCTGGCAGCACAGATTACACTCACCAGTGATCTGGGGAACAACAAACAGCTCCCACTGCTGCTCCTGCAAAACCACAGAGCTTTTGCACCTTCTCTCTGCTCAGCCTTGGCTTCTGCATGTGCTCATRCCTTAACACCCTGCACAGGCACTTCTGTGCCACCAACCCACCTTTAAAATCTTTATGCTCTAAAATTCTTGGCAAATCTAATTCTGAAACAACCACATTAGAACCAGGAGAAAGAGGTAAATTCTACTTTAAAAAGAACAGAGGAAATGGAGCAAAATGAGATAAAAAGATTAATTTTCTAGTCTGATTAATTAGCTATGGAGGTTCATTTCTTTAACAGCAGTTGAGTCATACTTCTCATGTAAGCAGGAAGACAAATACATGGATTATGTCAGATTTTTCCACTGGAAAAAGCTCCACACACAACGAGAAGTACTCAGCACTATCCATGTCAGTCATCAAAAGAAATCAACAACAAATCTCTTACAATGATTAGCACAACAAAAAACCCAGCAGAGCACATGGGAAGAGAGGAATACGTGCAAAGGCATAATTATGCCATGAACATAGCATTTCCAAGATGAAAAAGCAGCATAAAATGTCAGGTGGAGAAGTACTTTGAATAGAAGCCACATTTTGAAACTATTTTGAAACTCCCCACATCTTCATATATGTACTGGGCCCATCAATTTATTTACAGGGAATTAGATGTAAATACCTGCCGCACTAAAGCAGAGACAGCTTGGCTAAATGTCTGTGGAATTCTTTSCAACTGCCAGGACTCCTGCATGCGCTGCAGAGATGGTGCTGCCAGTGAGTGCTGAAGCACCACACTCTGCTTGTCCCTGCCTGGGCAGGACCTGCCCTCACCCTGGGAATGCCAAAGCTTCCAGCTCAGCTTCTGTGAAGAAACGGGAGCCCCTGGGGAAGGAGAGAGAAGGTCAGCTGGACACTCACACTCTGTGCTACTGAAAGGGGAAGGAAATGGCAAGAAAGTGAAATTGCTTTGCTTTTACTCTTGTAGGATGACAGGCATGCAGGACTGCCAGCTCTTTGCCTCTCCTTGAACATTTCTAATTAAAGAGCGCTTTGGCAAACCTAGGAAGATCAGTATGGACCACAGACATGGATTCACTATACAAAGGGCCCCAGGGACCAGGGAATGGTCACAGCCCCAGGGCTGCCAGAGCTCAAGGAGGGTTTGGACAATGTTCTCAGACAGAGTTAGATTGCCGGGGTATCTGCGCAGGGCCAGGAGTTAGATCTCCATGGATCCATAGATCTCCAGGAGTTAGATTCCATGATCTCCTCCAACCAAGGACATTTTATGGTCCTATGAACCCCTCCAGTCTCACAGTATTTGTACTCCCATGTGTCCAGTAACTTGCACTGAATTCACTTCTCATCCAAACAGGGCCCAAGACATTGATTTTCCACTTCCACAGTGCTTCTCCTCTGCAGCCAACTGACTGGTTTGCATTTGTGTTTACAGCCCACAACACAGCTCTAAACCAGCACCAGGCCATGTGGCACTGACTTCAAAATTCACTCTAGATCATCATTTTACTCCCTTCCTTTTCATCATCATCATCATCATCATCCCACTAGGTCCAGCACGATTTTTAATACCCATTATTTCAACAGCAGAGGCTAATGCTTGGTACCATCTGAGAAGAGCTTGAAGTGAGTCCAGTATGTGATCAACTGCCAACACTAAAAATAAACTCTTTCTGTCACTAAAAAGCAGGGACTGCCAGTTTTCTAATGGCGTGGAACAGCACTGGCTTTTCAAGTCTCACCAGTTTAGTCATTCTGACCACTAAGTATGTAATTTCTCTCCCCCTCAGCCAGCGCTCCYTGGCACTCGATCAAGACAGTCTATATAAAACCTTGCCTTTAAGTTACTGAAATTTTCATTCCTGCCCAAAATAACTATGTTTTATAATTAGAAAACTCACAAGCATTTCAATCCTGTGTGGAAAATGGAAATTTAGGTACTGCAGGTTTGCTTAGCAAATAAATGTTCAGCTAACAATCCTCTGACCTGACAGGAGCTCCATCAAGGGCTACACTGCACTATTTAATGCAGTTCCTTAAGACTTCATTTTCACAACACAAGCAAATATAGATATGCTTCTGCCATCATCTCTACAACACAAATATATTCTAAACTTCCAAGATGCAGCCTTAGATCAGCTTCAGCCAAACCAAGGTGGTGTCCTGCAGGCCAGGGCTGACACTCACCCCAGTGCCTTGCAGGGCCACTGGTGATGGCCAAGCAGCAGAGTATGGCCAATGCCAAATGGGGCCTCTCCTGGCGAATAATGGGAGGAAAAAATGTAAAATCACTTTGTGGCCCACTTGGAAAGGTGGCTCCACTCACACCACACCTGCTGGAAGGGCAAGGTGGGGTGGGAAGGCCAGGCAGGGCCCCTCTGCTCTGGCAGAGAATCCTTTACAGGAAGAGCCTCTCCAGGTCTTCTCCTACCCCAGCAGAGACATGGAAAAACAGCTGCAAATGATTTTAGCTACAACTTGGCAAACTAAAGGTGAGATTTGTGTTGCCTAACTATAGACCTCAAAGGCAGACAGAAAAATCTCTGTGGATCACTCCAGGCTTTCTTTAGTCTCTGCCATGGCAGGATTTTGCAGCAGGCTCTGCTGAAGCCAGGGCTGCCCTCATATGCCTAATACCCTGCCAGCAGACCCTCTCCCCCAGCAAGGGCACTGACACTCATTTGATACCCCACTGAACAGATCCAGGAGCTAAACTGGCTCACAGTGGGACCAGACAAGCACTTGCACTGGTGTCAAAGGCACATGACAGGAGCAGCAGGAAGGGCAGGACTGAGACAGTCCTAAGCTGCCACATAATACCTTGCTTATGTCAAGACAGACAGCTCATGCTGCCTACAGCCCAGGGAAAAATGGATTTTTCAACACAGAAAGCATTCAAGTCACTCCAGGGCCAGTACTGCCTTCACAGAAACCAGCTCTACTGTACAGACATCAAAGTTCATKTACGAGAACTTTCATGAACTCCTGCAAATGCCAAAAACGCTGAATTAGCACTAAGTGACTAGAAACCAGTGGCTGTGAGCAGAAACACCTCAACRCAACCACAGGTGAAGAGCAAGAGGAGATTCCTTGGAGGGATTCATTGTCAGTTTATTCACAGACTGTCAGGCTTTTGGCTTCCCTGCACATCCCTGTCTTGCTGCCACATCAAGTTTTGTTTCAAGATCTGAATTTTACCTTTGTGGCCAGAAAAAAAGAAGGTGGTATATAAAGAGAAAAACATACAGTCAGTAATTCTATTTATTCATTTTCCTTTCCAGTCTGCCAGCATGCAGGGAAGTTTAAATTTGCTACTTTGCAGTTATATATTCAGTGGCTAAAACCTCTCTAAGGATCAGTCCATGTGCTCCTAGAGGCAAAAATCATCCCCAGACAGATGTGTGGCAGCTTGCTTGGGCATTTTCCAGTCCCATGCCACTCAAAACCTTCTCAGTCATGATAACAAGGGGTTTTTCTGAGTTTTGCCACTGTTCCTGCCCACACCTGAACAAGAGCCTGGCATCCACCATCGCTCAACTGCCACAGTCACTGTTCCCAGCAGGAAAAGCCTCCACATCAATCAGAGGACACAGAATTTTCTTTGAAGCATAACAAATGATGGAGCTGACAAAGAGGGGGCTGGATAAAGAAATCTTTCTAAAAATAAAGTCATTCCACACTATTCCTGAAAGGTCCACAGCACGATTTTGCAGCGTTTCCATTTCTAGTGCCATCACTGGGATTTGCAACATCACTTATCACAGATCAGCTTTAAGGAAATGCTTTCTTTTAAATGCTGCTGAAACCTTGATATAATTAGATATTACAGCAGAAGTTAAGYTAGGCATTTTCCCAAAACATAGCAAATAAACCTACCTAAACATAGCAATTTAAGCCTGGACTACAGCTGGCATTTTTAGCGCAGCAGGTAAAGGAGCATATAGGAGTTCATGGTCCTATGACAGTCTGCACATCCCTTCACAGAATCCCACTGGTCTGGGTCTGAAAGGAGCTTAAAGCTCTGAAGTGTCAGAACTCTGCTCTGACACCAGGCTGGGAGAGCTGGGGGTGCTCAGCCTGGAGAAGACAAGGCTCTGGGGAGACCTAGAGTCTCCTCCAGTGCCTAAAGAGCCTCCAGGAGAGGCGTGGGCAGGGACACCTTCCACTAGACCAGGGTGCTCCAAGCCCCATCCAACCTGGCCTGGAACACTTCCAGGGATCCAGGGGCAGCCACAGCTGCTCTGGGCACCCTGTGCCAGGGCCTGCTCACCCTCACAGCCAAGAATTCCTTCCCAATATCCCATCTATCCCTACSTTCTGGCAGTGGGAAGCCATTCCCTTGTGTCCTGACATTTCAGGCCCTTGTTCAAAGTCCCTCTCCAGCTCTCTTGGAGCTCCTTTAGGCACTGGAAGGGTCCCTATAGGGTCTCTCAGCCTTCTCCAGGCTGAGCACCCCCAGCTCCCCCAACCTGGCTCCAGAGCAGAGGTAACATTTTTTCAAGAACTCCCAATACTGGAAAAATACATGTGTTTGAGGATCCAAGTTGTATGAGTTTTCAAATGCCAACCACACTTTCAGGCAGAGCTCATTTGCACTTGCCTTTATTCACAGGAAAAAAAGAAGAAAAAGAAATCAATTGACACTGCTAGGGCTGTTCAGTCACAGCAAAGTGTCTTTGAGTTTTTTATTCTCGTGGGAAACAAACTAAAGCAAATCTCAGCACAGTCACCAGTAATAAAATCCTTCACTGCTTGTTCCTGAGCACATTCCATTCCTGCTGCCACCAGCAGTCCAAAGAAAGGGCAGGGAACTCCATTCTGGTGATGTCTGTGGAAAAGAGAGGTGGTGGCCAACATGGTACAGAGAGCACTGAGCCGTTAAAGAAAATGACCTGTGGAATAAGGTCACTGCAGAGGGAGAGGAACTGCTTGACTGCCCTGTGAGACTCTCACAGGGTAGCTGAGTGTGCCAAGGATGTGGCCATGCACTGCCCCTTGTAAGAGCATGACATCAGATATCTTGGTAGTTTGAAAGATGGACACAGCTAAGGTGTCAACTTTCCCCAGTGGCATGAATCACATTTCAAATCTAATCAGAAACTGYGGTCTCCATGATCTAAGAAATACAGACCTGATACAAACTTTTATGTGTTCCTCAGAGTAACATAAATCCAGCCATTGCCTCAGTGCTGTGCACATACCCCGCTGGCTGAGGTCCTGGCAGCCTGCTGTGAACTCTGCCTGAATGCCCCAACAGGACTCCCACAGAGTCACACACATGGCAGAGGCTGAAAAAAGGTCACAGCCAGAAATGGCGAGAGCAATGGATGCCTCCAGTAAAGGGAGGGCTGGCAGCAGAGCAAACTCCCCACCTCTGGAGCCACCAGGAACACCAGCCAGGCAGCTGCCTGGGGTTATGGGTGAACTACAGCCCTAACTCATCCCTGAAGTAAATCAAAACCTGGTGGGAGTCCAGCATGAGGATGGTGAATACCCTGTTCATTGCACTGTGTCTCCTGAGCATGAGTCTGCCCTGCAGGTGGGTGGCACAGGAAATCCTCAGGAACAGAGTACTACAAACTGCATGGTGAACAGGGGAATTAAGGAGAGGGCGAGGTTTGTCAACAAAGCCCAACTGCCAGAGGCATGGAACAACCTCTTGTCTGAGTGGATCACCCCAGCCAGACAAAGCCACCAAGTTAATCAGAGGGATGGAGCACCTCTACTGTGAGGAAAGGCTGAGGGAATTGGGATTGTTCAGCCTGGAAAAGAGAAGGCTCCAGAGTGACCTAATTGTTGCCTTCCAGATCTTAGAGAAATTTAAAGGAAAGATGGGGCAAGACTATTTACCATCTTGCTATTTACATGAGCATGTAGTGACATGACAAGGGAGAATGGTTCAAATTGAAAGAGGGCAGCTTTAGATTAGATCTTAAGAAAAAATTATTTACTGTGAGGGAGGCGAGGCCCTGGAACAGGCAGCMCAGGGAAGCTGTGGATGCCCCACCCCTAGGGGTGTTCAAGGCCAGGCTCCATGAAGTTCTGTGCAATCTGGTCAAGCTGAAGGTGTCCCTGCCCATGGCAGGGGGGTTAGAACCAGATGGGTCTTCAAGGTCTCCTTCCAACCCAAACAATTCTATGGYTTCTGCTGAAGACTAGAAACACAAACAACATCACACAGGAAGACTTTCAGAGGGATCGAAATGCGGCCCCATCTCTGTGCCAGCTGAGAAGGAAGAGCTCAAAGGAGGAGGCAGTGAAACGATCCTTGGGAGAGCAATCCTGTGTTTCTCTCACTGCAACATGACTGCAGATCCCCAAGAACATGGATGCACCCCTTGCTGCAGGCTGAGCTCCCAGCTTGAAGCAAAAGCAAGGCCATGAGCAGGTGGATTTCAGGCATAAGTCTGGGCAGGTGGTGATGGCCACGGGATGCAGGTGAGTTCCCTGCTGCAGCCATGGCAGGTGCACAGCCCAGAGGAGGCTCCAGAAGCTCAAAGGCTTGGAACAGGAGCTGGACAGCAGGAGTGCTTGAGCAGCAGGACTGGAAACCTCGTCAAGGCTACATCAGAATAATGGAATCTTCTGAGCAGGAAGGGACACACAGGGACCATCCAGCCCAAGCCCTGCCCTGCCCAGAGCCCCCAACAATCCCACCCTGGGCATCCCTGGCAGCGCTGCCCAAACACTCCTGGAGCTCTGGCAGCCTCGGGGCCGTGCCCATTCCTGGGGAGCCTGGGCAGTGCCAGCACCCTCTGGGGAAGAACCTTCCCTGAGATCCAGCCTGACCCTGCCCTGGTGTAGCACCAGACAAACGGACAAACAGCAAGTGTGACACTATATGACTAAGAAGATGGAAAGAAAGTCTCTGATAAGTGAAGAAACTCCTGGAATAGAGAAAGGGAAAGACTTCACCAAATCCAAGAACCACCAACCTGCTGGGGTCACATTAGTGGATGGCACAATGCCAAAGAGCAGGTGTATAAAAAATGGTTGTATTTTGGAAAATATCCACCAAGGCTTTTACACAGGAAGTCATGAGACAGAAAGCCATTGGAATCTTTTGAAAGGTAAATAAGCACGTAGACAAGGAAGGTCCAGAGGCCACATTCACATCAGATACATGATGTGATTTTTTGGGTTGTCCTGTGCAGAGCCAGGGTGTGGACTTGATGAATCTTGTGGGTCCCTTCCAACTCCAGAGAATTTATGAGATTTTCTAAAGGATTCTCAACAGACCCCTCACTATGGCTCCTGAAGCCACTAAGTTGCCCAGGTAAGATGGAAGATTCTTGCACAATTAAATGTATTTTCCTGATGAGGAGACCAGAATATGAGACAGATC
Organism: Cardinalis cardinalis; assembly: GCA_014549065.1. Taxonomy (NCBI): domain Eukaryota; kingdom Metazoa; phylum Chordata; class Aves; order Passeriformes; family Cardinalidae; genus Cardinalis; species Cardinalis cardinalis. Next base: position 614,729 of record JACDOX010000294.1, read on the forward strand.
TTCCTGGAGAGCTCTGCAGAAAGCTCTCTTCCAGGGTCTGTGCTACCAAATGTGCTGCATAAAGGACATGGAAGAGGAGGTGATCAGTGAGGTGAAGTTTGCTGGTGAAACTATTCAAGGGGTAAAGCAAAGGACAAACTTGAAAAATCTTACAGTACTGAGCAACTGCTGATAAAACAGCAGATGAAATGCAGTACAGATCACTGCAGAGTGAATCACAGGCACAAAATACACCCAACAAAACATACCAAAATGAAAGGCTCTGAGCTTATTACTGAGTTCAGGGAAAAGCTCTTAGGATTATAATAAATAGCTGTAGGGAAATATCAGCTCCAAGCTCAGAAATCAAAGCAAATTCTAGAAATTACTTGGAGCGGAACAAAACAAACCATAAAATATCATTAGGTCTCTATATAATGCAACAGATTTTCTGTATATAAGAAATTCTAGTCTCCACAACTGAAAAAGATACAAGATATGAATAGGACATGAATGAGAAAAAGCTCAGCTAAAAAAAATTTTAAAAAAACCAAAACAGAACTCACTCCCAAAAAACCCTAACAACTTACCCCATTTTCCAATAGCATCTCTTAAGGATTTTTGTGGCATCACAAATATGGTTTATGCTATTTCTAGGGTACCACAGATATAAACTCCTTGGATAAAACAAACTGGCTGAAGAAGATTTCAGAAAGATAAAACGAGAACAAGCTGTAAAAAGTTGGGGAAACCAGGACGTTTGTTCCACGTTTGCTCCCCGCAGCTGCTACCCCGAGCCACTGCAGCCACACAGCAGGGACGGAGCTGGGTAGGGAACCCACAGCCTGCAGTCCCTGAGCCTGGGGGAACACTCCTCCAAAGGTCCCACCAGCACAGACTAACGAGGCCCAGCTCTGTCCCTCCTGCTCAGCAAAAAGAGAATCAGAGATCACCTTTTACTGGTGTGAGATGAAACCAAAGCAGAGAAGGTGGAGAGCTCCAGAGAGCAGAGCCCAGCCTCTCATAAACAGTCCTACAATGAAGCAAAATAGGAATATTCCTACATTTAGGTGGGAGAATCTAAAGGCAAAACAAGCACATAAAGGACATAGCACTGGGGGATCACTGAGGAGGCCAGAGCAGCCCCAGCACTGCCATGCTGCAGCACACACTGGCCTTGGCAGCTCCCACACTCCTTCCTGGGGATCTCTGTCTTCCACCACAGCCCTCACTAATGTGTTGTTAGTGCATCAGTGGCTGAGAGCACTGCTTTAATCCAGCATCTCTGTGCCCTCCTCTCCGTCCCCAGTGGGTAACTGAGGGCTGGCTGAATGACTCAGAGGGTGCTGAAGCAGGAAGAACATCACCCATGGCTCCAGCTGAGCTGCCACCACTGGGGCTCTCGCCTTCTGCGGGAGGTGCACACAAGTGTTTGTGATGATGTTTAGGAAGGAGATAATTAACTGTCTTTTCTAAAAAGCTCTGATAAACCTGGTCATGTCTCAGCACAGAGGACTGAACTAGAAGGGTTTCTGTGACCTCTTCCAGCCGTGTCTGGAACTCCCCAACAGCAACCACCTGCCCTCACCTGTCTGTCACCAGAGACAGGTGACACCTCACCATGAGACAGCCCAGTCTGGTTTGTGGGCAAACAGCAAAAGGCCAAACACATGGCAGCAGAAGAGGTGCAGCTTTCAGCATCCTACCACAGAAGGAGAATTCCCCAAGCACTGCTCCAAGAAGCCAAGGCATTAGGAAACAAGTTTGACCAAACCGGAGAGGAGGCAAATGGTTAGAGACTGAGACCAGGCCAGCACAACACATCAGCAGGACAGGGGTTGGCTTCTTCTCCCAGGCTACAAGGGACAGGACAAGAGGAACAGCCCCAAGCTGTACCAGGGGAGGTTCAGGTTGGACATCAGGAAGAATTTCTCCACAGAAAAGGTGGTCAGGCATTTGAAGGGGCTTCCCAAGGAGGTGGTGGAGTCCCCATCTCTGGAGGTGTTTAAAGACCAACTGGATAAGGCACTCAGTGCTCAGGTCTGCCTGACAAGATGGTTGGTCAAAGGTTGGACATGATGATCTTGGAGGTCTTTTCCAAACTTAATGGTTCCATGACTCTATGTTTAAAAGAAATAAATTATAAAAAGAAGCCAGTAGTTTTGTCAACAATAGGTATCATCCAATCTCCAGGACTCTGAAGTTTTGTTTCATCACCACAACACTGTAATTTAAAAGATGCAGCAGTTCTTGTTTAGGCCAAGGCCTGAACTGAAATTCCAAGCACAATTTGCAGGAAGCTGGGTGCGCTGTCAGCATATGGATCCCTTCCCAGGGACTACAATCAATGTTTTATTCCTTGTTCACTTTCTGCAACATTGAACAATTTCCTCACAGATTGACAGCACCAAACTAAATGGAAAAGAATGGATTTTGAGGACTGAGTTGTAGACTGTAGAGAAGCCAATACTCAGAGTAAGTGTAAGACAGGATTTGGCCTTAAGCACAGGGCTCCTTCTACAGCAGCTATTAATATAAGGGAACAAAAATAACTCTTGCAATATGCTCTGAAGTTCAAATCCTGGCTCTGCTGCTGCACAGGCTGGCACAGYCCTGAAGTATCCCATCAGAGACAGACACATTTACCACTTATCTTTTTCGGCACGAGGGAATGCTTGCTCAGAATGACTCAAGTGATATTCATTTAAAAGACAAACCATTTAGGGCTGTGAAGGTCAAATTCTGTTTGTCAATCACTCAAGAATGAAAAGAAAAGCCAGTGCAGATGATGAAGAAAGAGGAAATCCATCCCGTGCAACACCTGGACACTGTGTTCAGTCAGATGTATCAGTTCAGTCCACTACGAGCCAGGAAGAGAAAAATGTCCAAAACCTCCTGGATTAGTGAGATGATATCCCACACATATACATATTCTTTCTAGTTTAGAAGATACTATGAAATATAAACTTCACACCACTGCAACAAGTTACCAAAAAATTCAATAAAATTGCCCACTAAGAACAAAGCAGAATTGCCACAATTTCTGCAGGGCAGTATTATGAGCCCTCTAAAAAGCACCAGATTTTAATTTTGAAACTTTTGCTTTATTATTTGAGAAGGTTTCTGGCCTTACTAGTTTTCCCATATCTTATTTTCTCTTCTTGACTCTCACCTGCAATAAATAATGTTTTTTTTAAATTGCTCTTTGTATCTTCCACCCATCCTAGAGCTTGGCAATCCAGAGCTTAACTTACACAGTAAGAATTGTACCCACAATGCAGATTCTGAACACACTGAAGCTTTTGGCATGAGCTGTCCCCTAAAGCAATTAGTTCCACAGCTGAATTTTACACTGGATGAGAAAAAGTATTTGTTTTAAAACTCTGATGTCCTTAAATCCTTCCTTGTAGGAAAAACTGAACATCCCTAATGCCATTTTACATATAATTTTGGAAACCTTTATCCTATTTGTGCTTGTGGCTTTCTGTCAGTTGGAAGGAATCACGAAGTTTTGCTCTTTCCAGGTAAAGAACCCAATCCATGACTTTGATCCCTTTGATGTTATTTCCCATCTCTTTCCCTCAACTGTATTTTTTTTTGAGATGGTAGAAAGAGAACTGCACATACTAATCTACACATGAGCACAATACAAGCTTTTCCAGCTGTGACAGCTGGATTGGGAGCCACTGTTTCCCAATAAACATTACTCCCATTTACAGACCAAATTTTGCCAGCCATTTTATCAGTGAATTGGCCAATACAGACACCCTTCAGGGCCAGCTCACACTTCACTACCTTGACTGTGCAGGAACCTTTGCAAACTGTAACCGTGCTCTATTCCCTTTCCTGTCTCACACAAAGGTGTGCAGAGCAGCACAGACTGCAGAGGAGATGCACAGGATAACTCTCCTTCCTCCTGCAAACTGACCCTTTATTGCCAGCCTTTGTTTTCTCTCTTTCAGACAGTAATTAATAAGAACTCTTTATTTTACAACAGTTTTGTTTCTTAGAGCTTCCATAGAGGGATATTGCCAAAAGTGTTTTGAAAATCCAAACACACCATCTCCACCAGATTGCTCCTCTCCATGTGCTTGTTGCCTGCTTTGGGTTCATCACTCCCCAGGTTCTTGGAGTCCCTTTTGAAACTGTCACTTCCTGCTGACATCCTCTGGTAGCTGCTCTAAATGATACATCACACACAATAGATAATATAGCTCAGTGACTTCATGCGCCAGTTCCAACTGATACTGAAGACCTGATACTTTTCATTTGTCTGAGCAGTTCTGGAACCTGTTCTGTCAATACTACAGCTTGGGAAAGCTCAGAAAGCTGAATTTTAATTTTTTATCTTAAGAGATCTTTGTACAGGAAAGACTGACAGCACACAGCCTGGGTATCACTGAGAAAACACTACAAAACTATTCAGCACACAATGCCAAAAGTAGGACAGATTTGTCATTTGAAACTATTTTGTTGAGCTGTATCCAAGACTCAGATTCTCCCAATACACTCAAAAAAATCCCCTCAGATATAGACACTGTGTGCTCCCTGAATAGAGCGTGTACCTATTATAGTGATTTATGATAGAGAAGAGAATGCACACAGGCCACAACTTATACAAGATGACATGCCACAAAGAACAATATATCATTCTTTCCATTTTGGAATAATTAGGATTTAAATTCTTGTAGATCATCACTTTTCTATTTTCTTCATTGAAAGTCCTGTTTCATAGGTCCAGTGTGTAGATGTTTGCAGAAGTACCACGTGTCTGCAGCAAATATGCTCATCCTCCATACCCACCTCTCCCTGTACACCCCACCCTCCAGATCATGTGTATGGGAACAGGGAAGGGGCAAATCCCAGCAGAGGTGTGGGTGATCTAACCTGAAATTTGGAAAGTTCACGCCCAGAGCCTTTGCACAGAGGGCTGACACACCAATACCTGAGGACCTCTGTCTACAGCAGCATTTTGGGTGCAGCTCAGATGGCACTGGGCATCACAGAATCACAGGATGTGTCAGGCTGGAAGGGATCCCAGTGGCTCATCTGGTCCCACATCCCTGCTCAGGCAGAGTCATCCCAGAGCACAAGGCCCAGGATTATGTCTAGATGGGTGTAAGATATCCCCAGTGAGGGGGACTCCACACTCTCTCTGGGCAGCCTGTTCATGGCTCCATCACTGCCCAGGGAAGAAGTTCTGCCTCACATCCAGGAGGAACTTCCTGGGCATCAGYTCCTGTCCGTTCCTCTTGTGCCAATGCTGGGTCCCAGGGAGCAGAGCCTGGGCCCTGCTCTGAGCCCTTCCTGCAGACACTGACAGACAGGAATGAGGTCCCATCTCAGCTGTCTTCTCTCAAGGCTGAACAGCCCCACTCCCTCAGCCTTTCCTTGGCAGGGAGATGCTTCAGGCCCTTTCTCATCTCTGCACCCTCTGCTGGCCCCACTCCAGGAGCTCCAGGTCCCTCCTGAGGAGGGAGGTCGTGTCCTGAGGACAGCACCTGACACAGTGACCTGGACACAGCACTCCAGATGTGCCTCCTCACCAGGGCTGGGCAGACGGGCAGGATCCCTCCCTGACCTGCTGGAAACACTCATCCAAATGCACCCCAGGACACCACTGGCCTTCTTGGCCCCTGGGGCACCTGGAGGAAAAGTGGACCCCTGTGGACCTGGCAGGAACTCTACTGCCTTTCAGCTTTTCACTCAATTAATCAGATTAGGTTACCAGAGGATCTGGGAAACAAATGGCAGTTGGTAGGCAAGTGAAAAAGGGCCTGGCACAAGCTCAAAAGCTCCAGGGAAGTCTGAAGCTCCAGAACAGCACTTTGGTCCAGAAAGCATCTGGGCAGCCCTGGAGTAGCACCTGGGGATGCAGAGCAGCCAACACACGGTGGAACTGCCCAGGAACAGCAAACAAAAAGTCCCACCCCGGACTGTGCAAAGGAACACAGAGCCACAAGCTGTCAAACAGGGCTGTTATCCTCACTGGTTCCTTCCCCTCTGAGCCAGAGGCTATTCCACTTGGTCCAAGAGAGGGACTGCAGCTGCCAAGCCCTGCTCTCCCCTCACTGCCCTGCTTGCTGGTCTCCAAACCACAGGTGCCACTGACTCCCACTCACCAGCCCAGTTTCCTCACTTGCTGGCAGAAGCAAGGCTTTGCCTGCACGAAGCTCTGGCACTCAAAGCTACTCAAACCCAGCTCCCCAGGGTGGCACATGCATCAGCTGGGCACATGGGATTGACTTGTGACACGCTCATGCAGTGATGAGGTTAAGCAAGTGGGACTAAGACATTCCTTTTTGCAAGGACCAAGCTGAGCCTGCTGACTTATGGCTGTTCAGTCTTGAGCAGCTATCACTCACAGGCTGTGCATCCTCCCCAGAGCCCAGCCCCTACCTGGCACCTCCTGCACTCCCTTCCCGTATTCAGAGAGCACTGAGYAACACTTAATATCTGAAGTGCAGCACTGATTAAATTGGCAGCTGGGCTGGAAGTAGAAAGGGCTCCACTAAAGTGGGCTCAGGAACCAAAAATGTCTGTTCAGCTTTATAGCATTTCCTACAGTGTCAGCACACTGTAGMAGCAAGAAGCACTCCTCAGCAACTGGAAGGAATTGCTAAGCCCATTAATAAAATTAAGACAGCCAAGTTCTGTAAGAGAATACATCCAACCCTAGGAGCCACTGATTGCWGCAGGATGGAGAAGAAACACTTACCAAAGTGGTAGCAGAAAGCAGAAATCTACAGTCACCATCTCTCCTGGAGACATGACGTAGCAGCACTGCTGATTGCGTGTCTGCTCCTGAAGAACAGAGCTCACGACGTGCCTTAGAACTGAACTGGAACTGATGGGGAAGTGCTGTGCAAGTTTGCACCAAAAAGTAGGGAAGGCACCACAGGTATGACACAACAGCAACTGCTCACTGGCTGTTCCTGCAGGACTGCATGCTGAAGAACAGGAGACAAGTCAAGTGGAAAGAACATCTCCTGTTTCCCTCCTGGCAGGGATTTCACCATGAAACTTCATTTTGTAGAGGGGGGGTGGGGAGAGGCAGGGCAGGGCTGGTGGAGGGGAGAATCAGGGAGATAAGGAAATCAGGAAAATGCCCTACAAATGGTTCGTTTGTGCTCACAGGAGTATCCCAACCCTGCAAATGTCCAAGGCCAGGTTGGACAGGGCTTTGAACAACCTGGTTTAGAGGAAAATGTCCCTGCCAAGGCTGGAACAATACAACCCTTAAGGGCTGCTCCAACCCAAACCATTCCCTAGTTCTGTGATTCTAGGAACGTCTTACAGTCACTGCAAAGAGTCAGAGGCAAGTGTGGCTGAAACTTCCTGCAGGCCCACAACGCCAGCAGTGCTCCAGATGACAGCCCTGGTCCAACAAGATGGACACATGCTCGAGGGAACAGACAAAGTGCAGGTCCCAGGAAGCACAAACTCATCCTGTTAGCTCCACTGGGCAGCATCAGAGCCCAGACCCAGGGAGGGAGGGGGAAGGAATGACCATGGACTATTTTTGAGACCAGGTGGGATGCAGACATGGCTTAAGAGGGAGCTGGTTGATGTCACTGCAAATCACTGTCAACTTTCAAATGTCATAGTGACAAAGGGAGGACTGATGACATCCAAACACCACCCCACCATGTTAGAAGGATCCAGGGAACATCACATATCTCAGCCTCACTGTAGCCCCTGCAAAGGCTGTGTAATAAATTTCCTGATAGCCATTTCCAGCAGCAGGTGGAACAGTCAGTGTGGATTAACCGGTGGCAAACCTTGCCTAACTTGACTGTCCTCCAAGCTGCCTGTGTGGAAGACAGGGGAGCAAGTGTGGTACAACTTTGACACATCTCTACCAGTGTCTTCAACAGGCAGGAGCTGGACTGCAGAAGCAGATGACTGACACTGGTGAGAATATCAGGCTCAAAAGCTGTACGAAGTCCAGCCAGCAGGTGATTACCAGCAGCATCCCTCAGGGCTGATATGGGGTCAATACAAATCCACGTCTTCATTAACAAACTCGATTACCACCAATTATGGGACAGAGAGTGCTCTCACCAAGACTGCAGATGATATCAAACTGCTGGCATGGCTGGGGCAGGAGATCCTTCTCAGAGGGACCTACACACACTGGAGAAAGGGGCTGACGGAGGGCTGATGAACAGAGGCACACAGTGTCCTGCCCCAGGACAGAATAAGCTCTTGCACCAGCACACCCTGGGGCAGCTGTCTCAGCTCCGCAGCAAACAACCTGCCAAGCTCTCAGGGAGAGCAAGGGGACAGAGGCCAGACAGACACAATAAACTGCTCCTACAGATAACCCATWCAACTGTCTGGAAGACTCTGCAACTCAACAGTGACTGCCTCTCAAAAGCCTTTGAAAGACTCCCTTTGAACACAACTTCTACCTTTCAAAGCCTTGCAGGGTACACAGAATCCCCTAAAAGGGTGTGATGAGAACATCAGCCCACACTAAGTCAAGCTGGCTGAAGCATGGAGCAGATCAGTCAGATTCCTGAGAACACAGGGAAGGAGCATGAAGCCAGGGAAGAACTGAAAGCCAGCATCAAGTGATGGAACCAGCTTTGAAGGTTTAACCCAGCAAGTCAGCAGCTCTTTCTACCTCTGTTCCAGAGAGCTATTTCAGCCCAGAAATGATAATTCTGCTTGAAATATTTGCTGCAGACTCTTAAAACCCACATCTCGCATAAAAATGGAAGATGATCTGGTAATAGGCTAGAATGTAGCATTTCACTGCCATTAAGTTGCTTTGAAAGCATCTTGGCCAGTGGAATATTTTTTGGTAACACAAATGACTACATTAAAACAACACATCAGTCATACCAACATCACTTGTGATATTCATTAAAAGGCTCAAGTAAGGGCCTAGGGCTCACTACTGCAGAAACTACCACTGGCATGTTCACAGCACTTGAAAAAAAATTAAATCACACAGTTGGCAAGCGTGAAACGTGTCACAGGTGCAGTCAGATTCCTACCCAGGCTCAGGATGTGCACCTCTTCCTGGACGTGTGTTTATTCTGCTAAAGCAACCAGTTGCTCAGATTTAGGYGCTATCCACAAAAACACTGTCTACACTGTATCTGTCTACACTGAATCTGTCATCTCACAGAAACCACAGAGCAAATGGGGTAGAAAAATGGCTTGTTAGATAAAAATCCAGAACATTTCATCCTCCAGTACCACAAAAGTATTTAAAGTAAATATTCTGATTATTTCTGTTGGAACAGGCAAGGTCTCTGCTGATGATGTAACTCAGAGCAATGATATAAATATGTACATACACATATATATCTGGGTTTACTAAAACAATTAAAGCAAGCCACAGCACTCACAGCCAGCTGGGTTAGAGCTCCCCTGTCCCACCAATCTTCTGTAGGGAAAATCCCTACTTACATGTCTCACATAAAGTACCAAATTGTCAGAGATCACAGAATCCAGGCTGGTTTGGGTTTGAAGGGAACTTAAAGTTCATCCAGTTCCATACCCTGCCATGGGCAGGGACACTTTCCATTAGACCAGGTGGCTCCAAGTCCTGTCCAGCCTGGCCACAGACACTTCCAGAAGTGGGACAATCACAGCTTCTTTGGGCAACCTGCGCCAAGGCCTCCCCACCTTCACAGGGAAGACTCTTTTTTCCCAATATCCAATCTAAACCTCTTCCCTTTTAGCTTATAACTGTTCCCCTTTGTCCTATTGCTATCTGCCTGTGTAAAAAGCCACTTTTTAAATAAAGTTCCTGCTTTTTATAATTGTCACTCAAGATAATTCATCATTAATRGCTGTTTTGGGTAAGGATGACAATCCATATGAATTGAAATCCTGGAAGAGGAAGGTGCTTCATACTTCGACTTCAGAATGAAACCAGCAGCACAAACCAATTCTGGATGCTTCAATTCAAGCACAAAGCCCATGTGGTGAACTGGGAGCAGCTCCCTGCGCAGGCCCTACCAGCTTCATTATGGTTTACATTCCTCTGGGTGATGCTACTCTATTTACAGGTCCCAACTAAACAGACATAAGCTAGGTATGGGCAGAGGCCACACACAGTCACCCCACTTTCCTAAATCACTGCTTGAGTCCCCTCACTAAGCCAGCACTTGCGTTTAGACAAGCCTGGACTAGGACTTGCTGCTGTCCCACGTTACAGATGTAAAAACCCATCAGTCTTTGATACAAAATTGCATTAACTGATACAGCAGGGAATGACAAATTATAAATAGGAGGTGGCTTCAGAGAGATTCCAGAAATGGATGGTGAGCAATCACTGTGGCAAATCAATGCTCTGGCTCAGGGGATCAGACAGGGACCAGGTTTAGTTTTACCCTGAAAAGGCAGTGACACATAAAAAGCTAATGGCAGGTGGTCACTCTGCATTCTGGACATCTCACAAAGATTTATGAGCAAGGCTGAATGCCGGAAAAGCAACGCTGAAGCTGCTTGTGTCCCTCTGCAAGGTCAGCTTATTGTATTATAGAAACATTTCCAGTGAAACTCCTAGAAGTTAAGAGTGTTCTATTTTGTCCAGCCACAGGAAACAAGCTACAAAAATCCCCCAAAAAAATCAGCATTAAAAAAAATAAATCATGCAATTTACTCTTAAAGAGTGAATTTTCAGTTATTTTGGTTGTTTTCAGGGTAGCAAAGACTATATTTAAACTTACAGTTTACAGCTGGAAGGAGACTGATTTTTCCAAAATTTGTTTAACAAGGAAAATATTTAACAAGAGAACACACAGATGTATTTTCTAAAATACTGATCACCTGTAAGCACTGCACGTTATACTTATTATGAATGAAAACTGACACAAAAAATTGCGTAGGTGTCTCACTCAGGAATTTTGATGTCCTTGATTGTCAGCTTGATGTGAAAAGAGGAGCCCGACTCCCAGGATCTGGCTGTTGGCAATGTGTGGTACTGTGCTCATTAGCCTGGAAATGCAGAAAAGCAAATTTCCTTGGAAAATCATTTGAAGACTTGGGTATTTAAGAAAGGTCATGTTTCACTACAGTGAGAGGGGGAACATCTCAGGAGTGGAGGGAGGAAATAAAATTTGGCTCCCTGAAGCTGTGCAGGTTGGAGCTTCATCTCACAGCCATGCTCTGGGTTCCACTGCTTCCATTTTAAGTTCACAGCAGCTTGAAACATCTCTGCACAGGCCTGGACAGACTATACTCACCATGAGCTTGTTCTTAAGTCCATTCATGCTGAAGTGAGYCCCATGAAAACAGGTACCTAAATCCCCACTAAATCATTCCTTCACAGAATCACAAACTGGTGTGGGTTGGAAGGGACCTTAAAGTTCATCTCACTGAATGTCCTGCCAAGGACAGGAACACCTTCCACTAGGCCAGGCTGCTCAAAGTCCTGTCCAACTTGGTCTCAAAATTTTCAGCAAGCGAAGTTTTCCTGCTAAGGCCCATGGCCCAGCTCCTCGGGCAAGCTGCACCTTTCCTCCCCGTGCAGATCAGTTTGCTGCAGCCCAAGAAAGGAGATTGCAGGGACAGCTGTGGCACCTCCCTTCAGAAGGACAGCTGAAAATAAACTGCAGACTCAGATCCCAGGATTTATACCGGGCACCCTCACCGTGCTGGGGCCATACCATCATCACTAGGTCAAAAGGTTCGCTCAGCTGGGGATCCTGTCACTGCACAGCAGGGGCTGCCATTCCCCTGAAAGGCTCTGGGTTTCTCTTTCATTCTTTACCACAGCCCTCTGCACAAACACAGTTTTTTAAAAAACGTGTTTCAGAACACTTAATGCTCCACCTGCCCTCATTTGTATCCAAAAGTTAGAAAGAATAAAATATCAATTTATACAACCACTTACATAATATTCCCCTCTCCCAGCCTTCTTAAAACTGATTGCTCTAATATGCACAGTCTGACAGGCCTTTTTGACTTATGGTATATAACAATCCTCAACTGGGAGCCAGCATACCAATTCAGAAGTCCTATATTTTAGTATTAGTCAGTTATTATCTCAGTATACTACAAAGCACAGCACTTGTGATGTCTCACAAGCCCCACAGTACCAAGTCTGAATTCTAAATCTCTAAAACTATTTGAAATAGAAACAGATCCCAGCCCAAACACTCCCCATTAAAATAAGCAAAAGACATTATAAATKGCAAAAAATAATGCCAGGATGATGGGAGCTTCATCTAGGTTACAGCTGAGAGGTCTGCACATAAATGTACTGAATGTTTGAGCACAAACACTGAACATTTCCAGCAGCAGGAGCTGCAGTACCCTGTGCTGCTGGAGCAGACACTGTCCAGGCACTGCATTCATTGCTAATTCCTGCATTTCTGCTGAGCTGGCTTTCAATCTTATCAAGCCATGTTGATTCAGACAAGTATGCAGCATGGAAAACTTGTCTCCATCTCTGATGCTGGCTCAAGAATTTCATTTGCACGAGTCAGAAAGCTTTCAGCACACATTAGGCACAACAAGCTTTCCCTAAAATACCTTTGCTTTCCAAATGAGCTTTCCTTGTGAGGCCAGAACTCCAGACTGCCCAGCAGCTCTAGTGGAGAACTTTTCCACAGGCAGCATTAAGGGACCAGGGTCAGCACTTCCAGCTGCTGCCATGAAGGAAGTTGTTGCTGCAAATCCCAGCAGCTCCCTTGCTCAGTGTTTATGGGGAGCAGTGGAGCCTGACACAGGGAATCACTGGGTAGGATAAACAAAGGCTGAGGAAGGAAGCAATGAAGATGCACATTTCCCCTCCCAAATACCCATTTACTTACTAAAATGCAGTTTCCTCCCAGGCACCCCGGACTGAGTAAATGATGTGGTTGTCTTCAGTTTCCAGAAGCCAAACCAACCAGCTGAAAGTGCCCCAAACCAAACCAGGGAAGGTTTCCTGCCCTGCTGCCAGGAGCAGCAGCTCTCCCAGGCTCTAACTGCAGCTCAAGGTTAACCTGTGTAGTCTACAGTTAATTCTGCCCACTCAGGAGATTGCTTGGAAATAGAGATGCAAGGGAAAGACAATTGAACCCTTGATGAAAACATCAAGGCAAAACAGGGACTGAGTAAGCCAAAAGGAAGAAAATAAAAGCACAAGGTTGATAAAACAGCACTTCAGATTTTAACTACTTTGTTTCATAAATTCCTTGTGTATTGTAGGCATTTTCCAAGTGATCTCACTTTATTCTGAGCCCTGTGGGATGGTACACGMTACTAAATTGCCATTTATAACTGAAACCCAAAAACTCCATTCCACTCATCCTAGTGATAAACCCTATTTTTGACAGTGCCAAATTTCACTTTGACAAGCAGTGTTACATGCAGCACAAGAAGACTGCAACTTTTATTTTTCCTGGCAGAAGAACACCTTCACAGAAAGGAACTCTGCACAGCACAGTAGGAAAGGTATGACTCTCCCTAGATAACCTTCTATTCCAGGAATGAATGTATTTTTAGGCAATGCAGCCGCCCAATCTTAAAAAATGCAGCCTGATTTATGATGCTATCATCACCAACTTAAAGATCAGAAGCTGAACTACCAGCTGTGATGCCCCAAAGATGGGGCACCTGAACATTCATTCCAGAGTTATCATGCCACTGGAAGTTGTGTCATCTCCTCACCTTTCAAGGCACAGACTGGCTGCTACTTTTCAGTGATTAAGAAATTCTGTGTCCAGAGAAGGGAAGGGAGCTGGGGAAGGGGCTGGAGCACCAGGAGGGGCTGAGGGAGCTGGAAAGGGGCTCAGCCTAGAGAAAAGGAGCCTCAGGGGGACCTTGTGGCTCTGCACAGCTCCTGACAGGAGGGGGCAGCTGGTGGGGGGGGTCTTCTCCCAGGGAACAGGGATAGGATGAGAGAGAACAGCCTCAAGCTGTGCCAGGGGAGGTTTAGGCTGAATCTTATGGAAAAGTCCTTGCCAAAAGGGTGGTCAGGCCCTGGCAAAGGTTGCCCAGCAACATGATGGAGTCACCATCCCTGAAAGTGTTCAGACAGTGTATAGCTGTGGCACCTAGGGACATGGTTTAGTGCTGAACATGGAAGTGGCGAGGGAATCCTTTCCTCCTTCCCCCCTCAGTCTCCAGATTTTGTTCCAATGTTAGCACCTCAGTGACTCTTCCAACAGTCTCCAGACTGCTGTGATGGGCAGAGTGCTCTCTAATATCTCTGTCTGGTTTCTGGACTGTCCAAAAATTCTGCTGCTTCCTGCCTTGTTACAGCMGCACACAACCTATATGAGGAAATTGCAAACTTGCTGAGCAGCAACTGAAAATTGTCCAAACCTTTTGACACAGATGCCACCTTATAAAGCTCTGAGGAGCAACCAGACATGCCTGCAGTTTTACAACTCCGGCTCAGAAGGAGGAATAACAAACTGAGAACAACGAACAGCCTCCACCTAAGCCTGAGTTACTGCACAAAGTACCTGACTATTCAGGAAGCAGCTCCTGAATTATCACAAGCACTCAGCACCTGAAAACAAAGTCAACAGCAAGCACCAAGGTACTGCAGAGTACTGTAAACGACACAGGAGTTATTTCATGAGCAACTCACTTCTCCTTGGAACAGGCCAAAGGGAAACAGAGAGTAAATCATCAAAGGGCAGACAGAGGATAAACAATCTTTGCTGTCATCCTTTGTGAACCAGTCCTTGAAGACAAACAAGCATTGCTATTACTACACTGGGAGATGCTTTACCAACTAGAAGCAGCAGAATGTTTTTCCCTTAAGACTCGATTTTCATACAAGTTTACTCTTTGGTTTTATCTGTCACCCAGGAGACAGAGGAGCACTTCATACCCATTTCCCACCACCTGCAAACACCAGAGAAGTTCAACTGCCACCAATAGCTCATTTCACCAACTGGTAGCAGTTTTCTTGATGATTTCTAAATGTTCACTCGCATTTAACTAATATCTCCCTTTTCATTCTGCATTAGACACAAAACCATTGTCAAAAATAATTCAGTGAATATAATTAAGCTAATTATTAAAAATACAGGACTGATGTTCCTCCAGCAACATTCTGCAGGCACTGAGGTAGACAAAGTACAGCTGAAGCCACCCTGCAGGTTCCAGACACAGTCTGTGGCGCAGGTCTGTGTGGCACCTGATGCTTCAAGGAGGGCAGTGACACAGGCTGCAGGCTCAGAAACATCACTTGTAATTTAAAAGGTTATTTTCAAAATACAGCTTTGTGGCTATAAATAGGCAAGCCAGCTTCTCACACAGCAAGTACACAATGGGTCTTAGCCACAGTGGCCCAGATACCAGAGCAAGTGTAATTTTACCTTTGTGAACACACACAATATTTGGGGCCACCCTGCACTTCAAACAAACTAACCTGATTTGTAAGATTGGTCTTAGGTTGTGTGGGAGCAGCTGCCGTCTGACAAATTAAGTCAATTGACTTGGTTAACCCTTCCATTACCTAAAAAGACCTGATGCTCATCCAGAGCAAGTCTCATGTATTAAATTCTTTAACCAAAGAAAAATATTTTACCTGATCTTTCTGTCAACAAAGACAGCTCTTTTCAATGTGTAGGATTTCCTTCTTCATTGAGTGGCCATTTGGTTGCACAGGTATTAAACGCAGGCAGACTGTCACTACCATCTGCTCTGTAAAGTAACATTGTGCTTCTAATACAAAGAGAAGTTATTTAAATATCCTCACAGGCACGACATCATTTCAGCTGTCAACCAGTGCTCTGGGGATCCCCAACCTAACCGGCCTTGGCTGATGCTTTACCATAGGCAGCACTATTCTCCAAGCAACATGAAAACAAATCTGTTTTGGAGAGGTTCAGAGAAAGGAACTCACAACAACCCCCCCGACCAYGCTAATAAACATTTTCATCTGATGGAGATTTACAGACTGAGGATACACATGCACAGCAAAACCTTTAACAAAACAGTGTTTGTTCCATTTGGGTGTGCAAGAACATCTTGTCACTCCTCAGCAAAACTGTTCTTACATCCATGGGACGTTGGAACAAAGTTTTTATTCCAATCACAGTAAGGTCACCCTCCCTTTCTGTCAAGTTTGTGAAGAAACACTTCACGTAAGCAGCTGGCTGGTACTGCCAGCATCTGCTCCACCACTCACTCATCCCAGCTCTTCCAAGTATCAAGCCCTAGGTGTTACTGGTCAGTGTCACCTGATACTGCGCTCCTAAGGCACATATGATACAATTCTGTATCCTTTACGTATACGGAATTCAATTTGCAGCCTGCCTGTCAATACATGGCCTGCCACAGTCTCCAGGAGTGTGACCTTGCTGAGCTCACTGCCTGCAATCAGAGCCCAGCACTTCACCAGACACCTCACAGTACCCACAGCAGCAGGAGAGCCAGGCCCTCCGGAGGGGATCACAATCCATCCTGGCTGGAAACCCTTGTGAAGTCATCCCAACTCTACCATGTATCCACCTTAAATTCAGCCTTCTTGGCTGTCAAAATGCTGTGAATAACCTGCTTTTCAGGGGTTGGTTCTTACCAGTGTCCACAGGACTACTTATTTACCTGATAATAAATGTACATACGCTGTACTGGAGGCTACCAACGCAGGGCAATTTATTTGCTATTGCTACACCAAACTCCACAAATAACCAAGAAGAAGGCCCATCCATTACAAAGGTCACTGCTTTGCCAGCTGAAGTCTTATTCAACCTGACAGTCTGTAAGCTTTCATGCTCTTTACTTTACTACTTATTTTTGGAAGCCTAAACCAAAATGAATATATCTCCCTGCCYCCTGCTCCCTGACAGCTGGGAGCCAGCAAGCCCCTGAACCACCTTGTACAAGTCCCAAACGCTTCTGTAACATCAGCCCAGCAAAGAAGAAATCCTGATTAACTCAAGAACTATCCTGCTATTTGTGCTGTTAACACATTATTCTTTACAAACACATTAGTTCCAGATGTTATTCCTGAACTGTGCTTTTTTTCCCTGCTCCTGTTGCTACACTACATGCTTAATCTACACTATCTTGAGCTAAGAAAATTTTCTTCATCAAGTTGGCCTGGATCCAAAGCAGATTCATTTCGCTGACCAGATGCACCAATCTGGGACRCTGATTTCACACACCCTGCTAAATCCTCAATCAGTCTTGGACAGCAACAGGTTTCCCAATATTCTGTGAAAGCAATTTTGCATGTTCCCTCGCATTCCTGCTCATTTATACAAGAGCAGCCAAAGCTACGGATGGAACACAGCACATGTTTCTTGACAGTCAAGGCTTTACCGCTCTGCAGCCAATTCCTGCAAGCACTTCGTATCATCTTCACATTTGGATGAGTATTAATAGAATCTATGTCGCTTATCGGCCATGCGGCCACTCTCTGCTCCCTGCCAAGGAGCAGTTTGGGGAGTTTCAAAGAAACTCTGGAAAAAGACAACACAGGAACTGGCCAGACACCCCTGATCTTGCAAAATTCGCACTCCTCCCGGGAAATTTTCCCGGCACTTCAGCAGACTCCAATCATATCCTAAGTTTTCAAAAAATTAATACATTGGCTGCCTGGTCAGGCCCGCAGTCCTGCCAGCCCCCGCTTTATTTTGCTAATTAACCTACTTAATGACCCTGTGAAAAGTTGGTACATCCCACTGCCCGACTGGAAGCGCCTCGGTCTGTTCTCTGACACAGGCTGAACGCGCCGCACGGCGCTCGGACCGAGGCGTACCGAGCCCTTTGTTTACCGACACCGCCGGCCGGGGCTGCAGGTACCGCCGCGCCCCCGGCCCGGTGCTACCGAGCGCACACACAGCCGGGCCGCCTCCCCGGCCCCGGTACCTGGTGCAGGGCTGTCAGCCCGTCCACATTGGTGGTGTTGATGCGGGCGCCGCGGCCCAGCAGCCTCTTCACCTCCTCGGTGTCGCCGCTGGAGCAGGCGGCCAGGAACACGGCGCCCTCCTCGAAGCGGACGCGGGACCCCCCCRCGCCGCGGTGCCGGCCACGGCCGCCCCCCGCCGCCACCGGCTCCTGCTCGGTCAGGGAGCCCTTCCAGCGCCGCAGCTGCTCGGCCCGCCGCAGCCGCGCCGACTCGGCCCGCTTCCCGCCCAGGTGCTCCGGCTCGGACATCGCCGCCGCCGCTCTGAGGGCCGCGCGGGGCCGCGCCGCGCTCAGCCCGGAGCGGGGCGCAGCGCCCCCGCCGCCATCTTCGCTACGCCCCCACCGCCGCCGCGCCCGCGCCGCGCGCGCCCCGCGGCACCCCGGGACATGTAGTTCGGGCGAGAGCGGCGCCGCACCTGCCCCGGGGCGGCCGCGGCTCCCGGCGGCCCCCGCGCGGCGCCGCACCTGGGCGCGACCGGGACTACAACTCCCAGCGGCCCCCGCGAGCGGGCGCGGTCGGGCGCCATTGCTGTGGCTTCCTCGGATCCCGCCCTCCCGGGAGTCACGGAACGCTGGCACCGCTGAGGGCGGGGAGGAGCTGCGGGAGCATCGGGGCCAGGCTGTGCCCGATCGCCACCTGGCCACCCAGCCTAGAGCTCTGAGTGCCACGTCCAGTCTCCCTTAGACCTCGTGCCTTCAGGGATGGAGACTCCACCACTGCCCCGGCCAGCCCCTTCCAACGCCTGACTGCTCTTTCCGGGAAGAAATTCTTACTAATACCCAACCGAAACTTTCCCCTGGCACAACTTGATGCCGTTTCGTCCGGTCCTGTCCCTGTTCCCTGGAGCACAGCCCGACTCCTCCAGGCTGCCCTCTCCTGTCAGGAGTTGTGCAGAGCGAGAAGGGGCCCTCGAGCCTCCTTTGCTGCAGGCTGAGCCCCTTCCCAGCTCCCTCAGCCGCTCTTGGGGCTCCAGCCCCTTCCCCAGCTCCATTCTCGTCTCTGGAGCCTCGGGATAAATGTCCCGCTGCCATCGGGACGGACAGAGGCGTGCGGAGCTCCCAGAGCTGGCAGTCTAAAATCAGTCACACAAGTGGCTGATTTTAGTGAGGAAGTACCGGAACCTGTAGATTTGCAAGCAAGAACTAAGCAATAATCATGAGTAGGTCTGTGAAAACTCTCTAAACCTGGCACAAGGAACATTAGGAAAAAAAAAAAAAGTATGGCATTCTGAAACCTTCATGAAACCAAATTCATCCTCCTTGAAAAGCTCAGAAGGCAAGGCGGCTTCTCAGAACTTTGTGCAACTCTTCCGCCACACTAATACAGGATTTGTGCAAGGTTACACACATCAGAGAAGAAATATTACAAGAATTTTTTATTCTCTGGGCATTTAAAGATCTATTTAAATAATTCCTGGGGAAAATAGCGGGGGACAAACATGCGGGATCGCATACATTTAGTATTTCAATGTCTGGCTTCCTCTGGTTAACCCCGAGCCCGGGCGTCCCCGGGAGGCGAGCGGGACCTGCGGGGCTCCCCCCGGCACAGCTCCCCCGGCAGCTCCCCTCCATCGGGGCTCCCCCCGGCACAGCTCCCCTCCATCGGGGCTCCCCCGGCACAGCTCCCCCGGCAGCTCCCCTCCATCGGGGCTCCCCCCGGCACAGCTCCCCTCCATCGGGGCTCCCCCCGGCACAGCTCCCCCGGCCGCTCCCCTCCATCGGGGCTCCCCCGGCACAGCCCCCGGCAGCTCCCCTCCATCGGGGCTCCCCCCGGCACAGCTCCCGGCAGCTCCCTTCCACCAGGGCTCCCCCGGCACAGCCCCCCCGGCCGCTCCCTTCCAGCGGGACCTGCGGGGCTCCCCCGGCACAGCCCCCGGCCGCTCCCTTCCATCGGGGCTCCCTCCCCCGGCACAGCCCCGGCCGCTCCCTTCCAGCCGGATCTGCTGCAGCGCTCAGGGCTTGGGATGAGACGTTTGCCTTGGCTTCGTTGCGCCTTCCCCGAGCCCCCTCTCGTGGCTGCGCGTCCCTCGCGTCCCGCTGAGCATCACACAGCACTTCTGTTCTCGGCGAAGGGGGTGCCCCTCTCCGTCAGGTTGTTCTACGGTACTCAGCTGCCGAACGGAGGATTTGCCTCAAATTGTTCACTGGAGGAATCTCAGGACGGCTACGCTGCTGAATGATCAGTGACAAGTCCCCCAGAGCAGATGGCATGTGCTCGTTAGCCTTAAAACAACTCCAGCAGTTTTCAGCAAAGTTCCAGGGAAAATCCCCAGGAGCTGTGGAGCCGAGTATCTGATATCCCCAGCGTGCAAAATATCATGACCCAGTCTAATGAACARTTAGGAGCCACAGGGCTGTTCAATATTCATAGAAAGGCCAGATAATGGTTGGCATGACAATGTAAAATCACAAAAATGGAGTTTGGAATTGCTAGAATAGAAATGTTTCAGATCAGAGCAACAAGGACAAGGGCTTCACATGGCAGAGTTCCGTGTGGAGCTCCTGGCAGTGGGCGCTAAGGACAGTGGCTGTTGAGGTGCTGTCCGCTCCGCTATAAAAGGAGTCGGCAAGGATTCTTTTTGATGGATTTGATAGACGAAAATAAAGCGCAAATGCAACAATGTTATATCTGAGAACCGTTTATTGRTAAAAAAGTGTCCTTACTAAAGAAGGATAGGAAAAAAAGAGCAGAGAGGGAAAACGAGAGACAGAGAACGAAACAGAAGACAGGGACAGCGTCGGCACAAGAACCTGGCTGTGTGTCAGCCTGGCTCGGCAGACCGAGCGTGTGCGCTGCGAACCGCGCTGCGTCTGCGTGGCTGCCGAGGCGGGCTGGGCGCGGTATCCAAACAGCAGCAGGCTGAGTGTGCTCCTTCCT
>JACDOX010000294.1:635682-659331 GCA_014549065.1 Cardinalis cardinalis
ACAGCGGGCTGCCGTGGCCCCGGGCGCGGTATCCAAACAGCAGCAGGCTGTGTCCTCTTCCTTCGGAACTCAGCGGGCTGGGCACGTTTTCCAAAGAACAGCAGGCCGTGTGTGCTCCTTCCTCCGGACACAGCGGGCTGCCGAGGCGGGCTGTGTGTGCTCCTTCCTCCGGACACAGCGGGCTGCCGAGGCGGGCTGTGTGTGCTCCTTCCTCCGGACACAGCGGGCTGCCGAGGCGGGCCGGGCGCGGCCCTGGAGCCGCCGCCGTTCTCCGGTCGGGGCGCGGTGGCTCCGGGCCGGGGGCCGCGGGAGCAGCGCCCGCTCCGTCGGGAGAACAGCGAACAGCGGCTGGTGGCGGCGGCGAGCTGCATCGCGGCACGGGCCAGGCAGGGCAGGACGGGGGCAGACAGGGACACAGGAGCACAGGGAGGAACAGGCCAGGCGGAGAGGGGGCCGAGCGGACCCTGCGGGCGAGCCCCGCTCCCCCCGAGGGACCCGAAGGAAACGCTCCCGGTGTGTCGGGAGCCGCTGCCGCCGTGTGCGAACGCTCCCCTCACGGCCCGGTTTGGCGGGCATTTGCCCCACCAGCCAGTGCGTGGAGAGCCCACTCACAGCCCGATCGTGGAGGCTTCCGCTGCCCTGATTGCCTGCCAGGTGAAGCCTTCCTGGAGACAGGGCTGCCAGCACATCTGCAGACCCTATAATATAACAAATGCTGAGGCATAAATAAAAATCAGATTGGTACCTCTCAGGTGGGTGTGAAAGCAACAGGACAAATTATTTACAGTAAGTCAATACCAAATAATTCTCCTTGGCTGAAAAAGGCTTTCAGCTGTGGGTTTTTGCAGGCTGGGATCCCTCTGCACACACTCCTTGGTGCTTCATATCACAGAATCATAGAATCCCAGAATGGTTTGATTTGGAAGCAATCTTAAAGCTTATCTCATTCCACTCCCTGCCATGTGCAGGGACACCTTCCACTAGACCAGGCTGCTCCAAGCCCCATCCAGCCTGGCTGGATGAACACTTGAACACTTTCACAGATGGAGCAGCCACAACTTCTCTGGGCAACCTGTGCTAGGGCCTCACTACCTTTGCAGAGAGGAATTTATTCCCAATATCCAAACTAAAATCTTTCCTTTTACAGTTTAAAACTGTTCCMCTTTGTCCTGTCACTCCAGGACCTTGTAAATAATCTCCCTTCATCTTCCTTGTTGGTTCTGTTCAGGTACTGGAAGGCTGCAATTARGTCACCACAAGGATTTTGCTATTCCCATCTGAACAGCAGCAATTCTCTCAGTCTTTTCTTAATTCTCTAAGTCATCTCTGTGGCCTCCTCTGGGCTTGCTGCAACAGCTTCATGTTCTTCCTGTGGTGGGCCCCAGGGTGGGAAGCACCTCTGCAGGTGGGGTCTCACCTAAGCAGGGCCCAGGGGCAGAATTCTCCCGTGCCCTGCTGCCCCCCTGGGGGATCAGCCCAGCACAGGGGGGKTCTGGGTGCCAGCATGTGTGGATGGGCCATGTCCACCTCTCATCCACCAGGCACCCACAAGTCCCTCCCCTCAGGGCTGTTCTCAATGCCTTCATCCCCCAGCCTGTCTCTTCCCAGCAGGATTGGTTCTTCCTGAGGATGGGCGTGCTGGGTCTGTGCTGGAGCAGGCCTGCAGCTGCTGAGCTTTCCCCCTCTTGTTTCCAGGATGGAATTCCTTGGGGCTGGAAGCCAGGCTGGCATGAGCTGGAGCCCTGGCCCGAAGCTGTGGGCACGGCCACATTGGTGACTTTGGGCTCAGCTTTGGGTTCTGGGATCCCCTTCCCTGCCTGAGCTGTGGGACTGGCAGAGAGCCCACCCTGGTTGCTCAGCTGACAAGAGCAGGCTCCTGTGCAAACTGCCTGGCTGGGCCAATCAGCCATTTGAAACCAGGCCTTTTCTTGTGCTGACAGGAACTTGATCCTGGTATTTGTGGAGTTTTCTGCCTCTTCCCGGGACTTCTGGACACTGGAGTGAGCTATCAAATGCCAAGGAGGCCTGCACAGCCACATCTCTGGAGAACTGGCTGTGACCCACACCAACAGCCATCCCCAAACCCCTGCACTCTGTGCCATTGTTTCTGGTTTTTGTGAAAGTCACAGCACATTGGAGTCAAGCTGTCATGTCCATATGAACACCAGATTATATAATTTGACAGACATTTGGATCAGTTTCCCAGCCTATGAGTCCAAGTTTGCTATTAACACAACCTGAAGCAAAAGGAATTGCCTTGATGCCAAGCTGGGGCTGTCCCCAGCAATTGATGTGAAGAGTTGTAGAAATCTTTTGGAATCCTCTCCTGGTTTGGTGGGAGGAGACTGGAAATGAGACCAGGAGAGGTCCCCCTTTCCCCATGGCATTCCATGGCTGACTGCACTGCCCAAGAACTCTCAGGAAACCAGGCAAACATACTCATTCCAGTTTCAGAGAACATTTTATCCCAGTAACATCTATCAATAATACATCTTCTACAATTACAGAGTCCAATGTCAATTCCTGAATTTTACAGCTCAGCCTTAGTCTATTAGTCTTAACACCTGGTTTTGAACAAGCTCAAACAATTTTATTGGGAACTTGAACAGAAAGCAAACTTCTCCTTCTTGAACAAACTCTACCAACTTGTCTATCTAGAGAGAACAGCATATATTTTAGCAAACAAGAGCTAAACTCAATACAAACTAAAACTATTTAACATCCAACTGTTCCTAGCCTGAATATCCCAAAATGTGGGTTTCCTTCCTTAGGCCAGATGCTGTCTTTTCTTTGGAACTGCTTCCTCTTGATTATCAGCAGACTCCACTGGTCAAGGTCTCTGCCAAATAGAAAAAAGAAAAAAGGAAATTCTCCTGTTGAAAGAATACTTAGAAAGGTGCAATTTTTGTACACCCAAATGCCATCTCCTCTGTCCACACCCCAGCCAGACCAGCCACTGGGCAGGGCAAGATCCACTCCTTAGTGGACCCAGTTCTCAATGACATGGGCAACCAGGGACTTACAATCTTCCTGCAGAGGAACMAAATATGGTCTCAAGTCTCCAGTAGTCACAGGCCAAAGTTCAGAAAACTTCTGAGTTCCCTTTGCAAAGAAAGAGATTCCTTGGCCAGACTAAAACACATTTGCCTGGAGCAATCATGAAGCAATTCAGGTTGATCCTGAAGGCAAGAGCTGGAATCTGGAAAGAAGGATTCATCTTCCCATGGCAAGGGACACCGGAGTCAGCAGTGTCTGAGGTGTTGGTGACACTTGCATTGAAGCAGGAGGCTGCACTGGGCCTGCTGAGCTGAGAGGCCACGGCTGTGTCCCAGCTGAAGCTGCTGCTGAACTCTCCAGTCTGAGGAATTCAAAGAGCTCCAGCACAGCCCAGAGGAGCAGGCTGGATGTAGCTCCATTGTCCAGCAGAGCCTGCACAAGGGGTGCCTAGAGGTTTCCCAGGGTGATGGAACGGGTATAAAGCTCATCCTTCAGGGCAATGATCTTCCTCAGGAAGTGCAGAGCACCTTTGTGAAGAGAGAAATGCAAGGATTCCAGAGCCACAGGCCAGGGCTGCAGTCCAGAAATTTATTCCCATCCCTGCCCATGAATCCTGAGTTCAACTGTCCCCTGGAACACCTTCCACCCAGGACATGCTAAGCTTGGAAGAAGGAAATGCCAAAGGCTACTCACTCAAGGCCAGAAATGTGTGTTGAGAATTGATCAAGAGCACGACTCCTCTTAGCAAATCCCCATGGAGGATGTAACCCCTCATGTGCTCCTTGTGCTGCATCACACAAAAACTCAACAGCTCCAAAATTAAGACCAGGAGTTGTGCTGTTTGATAATCATCTACAGGAAAAGTAATGCCTTCAATACAACAAAAAAAAAAAAAAAAAAAAAGAAAGATATGTCCTGTGCTGTCCACCCAGCTCAAGTGCTCCTGCACTTCCTGACATGGTTTTAGTGGACTTTGGCTTTCCTGGGTTGCTTTAGGAGGCAGAACTTTGGGGGAGAACAAAACAACCAACACAATGGTGACTTTTTTGGCCCTTGAAGCAAATCTTGGAAAGGATACAAGTCCAAGTCCTGAACAACCCTCCTCCAGGAGGTCCATCTGCTACAAAGCACAGCCTGAAGCCAGGTCAGGAAGGGGCAAGAAGGGGCTGAAAAGTGCTGCCTGCAGAACCCCTGTCCCTGGGAGCAGCCGTTTTTCTCAGGTGCATTCGCAGCTGGCCTGACCAGCTGATTGCTGGGAGCACCCTGTCAGTCTCTTCCAGACACTACAAGCCTCCAAAGGGAAAAACAAGGAAAAATCCTCATGTGCTRTTTCCCAGGTACCTGTTGCTGTGTTGGCCAGAAGTGGCACAATCAGGATGGGAAGACAGTGGGCATAGAAGGAATTAAAAAATCCAAGTATTTTGGATACCTAAGGGAGAAAATGGCTTCATTAAATCCTGGTCTTGGCAGAGACCTTTCCAATCAGAAAGCGCAGGATGAGCAGAAACAGCCTACAAAGAATTCCCTTGGCTCCAATAGCTCTGCCTGTGTCTTTCTGGTGGGGCCTGAAGCATTCAGGTGTCCCCTGCACAAAGTGCCATTTCTTTCTTTGGGAGGAAATCTGAGAGACATCCAGCCCACCCTGCTATCCCCAAGAGAATCCCCACCAGGGATACTAATCTCTCATGGCAATCCACCCATGACTCCCAAGGGTTGGCAAAGCATCCTTKAAGTTCTCTGCAATTGCATCATGACAACCTGCCAACCTTTTCCCAGCTATTCCTGTCCATTCCAGGGTATGAACCTGTGGATTGGGGCTGCCAGGGCCTCTCCTGGACTCTGCTGTGGGAGCTCTGGCCAGCAGTTCTGTGTCCATGAAGCACTGCCTGGGRGAACAACTGTGGGCACAGTGCCCCAGACTCAGCCCTGGCCTCAGCCAAAGGCTCTGGAAACTTCTTCTGCCTCGGAGCTTCTTGCCATTTAGGCTCAGAGCATGCAGTACAGCCAAGCASTGAGCCAAGCCCAACCTGTTTGGATGCTGGGCCCACAAGAAGAGCACTCGGGAAGATCAGGGTTTCCCTGAGCTGAGACAGTCCCATATCTTCAGCCCTTTGCATTCCCTTACCTCAGCTGTGGCCAGATGATTCCCTGGATCAAGCAGAGTCTGCAGCAGCTCCATGACCTGATCAGCTCCTCCAAATGCAACAGCATGATGGCATAACATCATGGCATGAGCGCATGGATGAGGTCAGTACCCTGCAAAAATCCCAGACAAAGTAAGCCCTGAATAATTAGAGTGCAATGGGTTTCCTGGTTTCTATCCTTGGTTCGTTTCTTTTAATGAAAATGAAAATTCAATAGAAAAATTGAGATTTTGCTTGGCTGATTTGTTTCCTGTTTGCCTTAGACTGGTCTCTCCAAGCATCTCCAAACGACTTTTACTTATGTGGTCCCTGTGCTGGACCTCTTGCATGACAAATTCTTGGACCAGGAATGGACAAAAGCTGATAAGACAAAATATCTGTGGCAGCAGATGCCACTTGCAGATCATCCATTCCCTAAGAAAAAAAGAGATTAATTTGTTAGGGTAAATCAGGTTGGCTGTTTCTCATCAGGTCAAGCTTCAAAGAAAAGGGAGTGAAAGCTTTTGGGAAAGTTTCATTCCCAAGTTTCTCTGACAAACACAGTAATATGATTGCAGAGAAGCAACAATAAACCAGCAACCTCTTTTGCCCACTCGTGGCCTCCTTTAGAATGGACACAAGGCTTTCTGTGAATCTGTGAGTCCTCTTTTAAGCAGGAACCGTTCCCATTGTGCCACTTTCTGGCTGGAATAGCTGAGACACTGATCTTCTGTACCTGTTAACCACAACTGATTCATTTTATACCAAAGGACTGATTGTACAAATCAATCTGTCTCTTCCTTCTCCTCACTTCTTCTCCTCATCCAAATGGATTGTAAGCCAGACTAAACAACTCCAGTCCCTGYCTTGTTGTGTGGGTAAGTTAAAGGTGGTTAAGCTTAAGTTTGCCAAGGTCAAGTTTGTGATGGGCCTTCCTTTGCCTGGATGTTGTTCAAAAACTTTTCAAGTGCTTCATTCTGCCTTCATGTCCTCAAGCTTGTGAGTCAAAGGTTGTTCTTGAACTTGCTGGGAGTGTTAGTGTTTCTCCCACACAGGGCTGTGAGGGGCTCAAACAAGCTTCTCCTAAAGCTGCTGAGCTGAGCAGGGCTGAACAAATGTTTTGCTGGCAGTGCTGTGCCCTGCTCAGTTCCCAGGCTGTTCCTGCAGCAGAGAAAGCCCCTGCAGTCTGGTGTTTGTGAGGAGCAGCAGCACTGAGCCTGGATTGCAATGCTCAGATGGTAACAGCTGCCCCAGCCGAAGGAGGGACAAAATTCTGGTTTCCCAGTGCTGCTCAGGACAGAGAAATCTGCTGCTGCCAGGAGGACAGGGTCTTCTGGGAAAGAATGAGCCAACAGCCCCAGAGGAGCTCAAAAGACTCTGTGGCCCTGGTCCAACCACGAGCACAGCAGTCCCAGGAAAACAACACCAATGCAGCTGCCCCATGGCAAAGAGTCTCCTTCCATCTTAACTCTGCCTTGTCTAAGGACTGCACTGAGCACAGAACTTGCCCCTGGTGCTGTCACAAGGATCAGGGCAATCCAGGCAGGCACTTGCAAGAGCTGTGGGAGCTTTGGCATTGGAGTGGTCCAATCCACTTCCACTCTCAGCAGAGCCACTCGGTGCCAGCAGAGGGACACAAGTGCTCAGCAGGTCCAACAAGTGTGCCAGTGGCTCTGGCCTTTCCTGCTTTGAGGAAGAGCAGCTGGAAGTTTTCACTTACCAGTAGAATTTCAAGAGCAGGAAGAAGTCCCAGCTTGGCCAAGCTTTGTAAAAATGCCTCTCCCTTCTGGTGAAACATGAGGGAACAGGCACAGAAGTCCTTTGGACAGTTGCACAGGAAAAAGAATTTCCAGTGTCTTGGAGTAAGACAAGTGTCTGAAAGGAGGAAAGGGTTACAATTTCTAGCAGAGTTGGCGTCCTGGTTGKCCCCTCCTAGAGAGTGGTCTTCTTCTCGTGGTGTCTCCTCCAAGCTTTGCCAACACCAACAAAGCAAAGCCATGGAAAGGAAACAGAGAAAGAAGAAATCTGTTAGTTGGCCTTGATCTCAGAAAGACAGTGATACAGAAATAAAGTTCTCCGGGATGCTGAAACATTCTGGGAGGAAAGCACAAAAGAAGAAGAAAGCAGAGCTTGAAGTCGAGTGTGTCAGCTCTGTTCTGGTCCTTTCTACACAAAGAAATCATTACGACAAAGACACCAGAGCTTACATTGCCAGAAATATTTCTTTAAGTGAGGACTTGAATGAAGATTGAGCTGCACTGGCAAGGATTCCTGGGTTCCAGAAAGACCTCAAGGACTGCAGAAGGCCTCAAGAGCAGTTTCCCTTTCTCTGCTTCCTCCCTCGCCTTTCAAGCCCATGAACACTGACTCACCAGTTCCCATCACTGGTGGGCACCTGGAGCTCCATCTGCTAACTGGGCCACAACTTCTGACCAGAATTTCTGGTCCTTCAGTGGAACACAAAAAAGGAACACAACTGACACAGGCCCTGTGGAAAGGCAGAACTTCCATCTTGAGAGGATCCCCCGCTACCTCAAGCCCAGCTCTCCACCCCTCCATTCACTGTAGCCCAACAAAGGCCAGTGCCAGAGCACACAGATCCCGCAGGATCCTTCCTTCCCAGGGCATTGTTTCAGCAGTGCCTGTGTGCAGCAGAGGCAGAGGCAGAAGGCCAGAGCCACAGGGGAAGCTGAGCTCAGGGGAGGCTCCCAAAAGTGCAGCTCCCAAGAGCCAGCTGAGACACAGTTGGTCCCATGCAGCACCTGCCCCACTCCCCCTGCCCCGAGAACATGCCACAGGGGTCCCTTTCCCTCTTGTGCAGCTGCAACCCTGCAAAGCATCTTTTCAGGCCCCCCAGGCGAGGGGGAGCAGATGAACAGGTTCCCAGCTGGCTGCAGCCATGGCCTGGTTGCTCTTCCTCACACTCAAACCAGCTCCCCTTGCAGATGCTCTGCTCTGCACTTCTGCCCCAGCCTTGGCTTGGTACAGTCACAGCCTCTCCTCCCAAGAAACACTTCAGGATCTCTAGGACAAGAGCTCCCTTCTGGCCAAGGATTTCAGCTCTCCCATTGCTTAAGCCTCCAGAGGGACAAGAAAACCAGTCTGAACATCATCATCATCATCATCATCATCATCATCATCATCATCATCATCATCATCATCTCTCAAGGCTTTGGATGCTTTCTGCCCTCTCTGTCCCTGCATTTCTCACCACTCCTTCCCATGGGAAGCAGCACTGACACCGATCTCCCTGAGCCTGCTCTTTGGCATCTCAGGTTCAGAATGAGTTCCACAGACATTGCACCTGGCCCTGAGAGGGAATCCCGAAAGCTGCTTGTTCCCCAGCTCCCCCCACAAACCAGCTCCAAAGCAGTCTGTTGCTTGGCCATCAAAGAGAAGAACTTGAGACTCTTGACAGCCCATTCAGGAATCTTTAGATCCTTCTGCAAGCTCTTCCCTTTCTAAACTACAGAATCTAAGGGAGGAGAAAGAAGGGGGATCATTCTCATCCTGTGCTCATGCAAGCATGTCTGAGGAACAGTGATCCCTTGGCAACCCCAGCTCCAGGTCCCAAGCCATTGAGAGCAGGTCAGAAGGCACTTACCTCCAAGACATGGAAGATCTCCTCTTTCTTGCAGCTGATGAAGGAGGCAAGGCTGGGCAGAGAACCCTCTCCCAGCCCAGCTGCCTTGGCCAAGATGACAGCCTGAATATCCTGTGCCCAGTACACCTGGTGGAATTTTTGCTGGAGCTCAGGGTCTCGGATGGGAAGAAACTCCTTCAGCTTGGTTGTTTTCTGCAGGAGCTGCTGGTGCCACTTGGGCTGTGCCAGAGAGGGGCCATACTTGAGGCATCCAACCACATCCATGGGACAGCATCACCTCCAGCAGAGCTGCTTGGTCCARCCACAGAATTCCTTGCATAATGGCTGACAAATGCTGCAAGGCCTGTCTGAGCTGTAACCCCTTGCAGATTTGGAAAAGCTTTAAGAGTTTGGGAATGTGGCTTTCCTTCTTCAAGGCCAGCACCAGCCTTTCCCTGTGGCTGGCTGAGAGCAGAGGTGATCAGCTCAGCARCCTCCACCAGTCTGTGGGTCTTGCAGGGAGGAAGGCTGATCCCAGGGCCAATTGCAGCCATTTCCTCCTGCTGTTCCTCTGGTGGCTGCAGAAGATGTGGGGTGAACTTCCAGTGAAGGTCACGGCTCCCAAAAGGCAGCAAGAAGGAAGCGACAGGGAAGCACAGGACAGAGGAAAGGCCACACTGTGCCTTCCKCCTGCTGGCTCTGGCCCTGGAGCTGGCTCAGCTCCCTCTGGCTCTGCAGCAGGAGGCTTCCACTGCTCTGCTCCTTGACAACCTGGCCCCAGGCTGCCCGAGCTCCTGCACTCTGCTGCGTCCCCATAACCGGCTGGTGGGACTTGGGGAGAGAACTTGCAGAACTGATGGGACACATCCCAGCAGCCTCCCAGTACCCACCAGGAGAGGGCCACCAGAAGGCTGCAGGGRGACTTTTCCTCACGGCCTTCAGGGACAGGACAGGGGGAATTGCCTGAAGCTGAAGGAGGGCAGGTTTCAGTGAGGTCTTGGGAAGAAATTCTTGCCTTGAAGTGTGGCACTGGACCAGGYTGCCCAGAGAGGTTGTGGACTCATCAGGAGTGTGTGCAGTGGATTGACCCTGGTCAGACACCAGGTACCCATCAGAGCAGCTCTGTCCCTGCCCTCTGCATCTGGACAGGGCAAAGAAAATGGAACCAAGGGCCCCTGGTTGAGATGAGGACAGGGAGAGATCCCTCCCCCTTTAGTCACAGGCAAATCTGCCTCAGTTTTTGGATATTGATTGAATTGACCACTCCCAGCATCAGGGCAGSATCCTGAGAAATCAATCTCACAGTCACTTTTCCCCCAGCCCTCCCTCTTTCCCAAAGTCTCCCTGGTCCCCCCTCCAGTGGCACAGGGAGATGGGAATTTGGGTTCWGGTCAGTTCCTCCCATATTGTTGCTGCTGCTGCTCAGGGAGAAGAGTTGGAGTCCTTGCCCTGCTCCAGCACGGGATTCCTGCCATGGGAGATTGTTCTCCAGGAACTTCTCCAACTGGAGTCCATCCCACGGGAAACAGCTCCCCACAGCCTGCTGCCAGGTGGGTCACTCTTCCTCAGGGTCAGTCCTTCAGGCCCTCCTGCTCCAGCCTGGGTCCCTCACAGGCTCCCAAGGCCTTGCAGCAAACCCGCTGCAGCACACAGGGCTCCTCCCTGCATGGCTCCGTGGGGCCCTGCCAGGACCTTGCTCAGCAGGGGCTTCCCAGGGGCTCAGAGCCTCTCTCAGGCACCCCCTGCTCCAGCATGCAGGGCTCCTGCAGGGGCTGCAGGGGATCTCTGCCCCCCGTGCCCTCCATGGGCTGCAGGGCACAGCTGCCTCTGCATGGGCCATGCCATGGGCAGCAGAGAAATCTGGACCTGGTGGAGTTTGTCCCAAATTTCTGCACAGCTGCTTTCTCTGGAAAACTGTGCTAAATCCCATCAGTCAGGGATTCACAAGGCAGGCTTGGCCCTAAGTAAGCCCCCTGCCCACAGGGGGCCACTGCCCATGCACCAGGACCCCCGAGTCCTTCCCCTCAGGGAACACCACCGGGTTTGTTTGAGGTCTAAACAGTATTTTTGATGCCTTGATGGTTTTGGTCACTGCTTTGGGCACCTCTGGCCCCATCTCACTGCCCCAGGACCCTCTTTGGCTGGACCTTCAAGTATGAGCATTCCCGAGTGTTAAAAATGATCAGATAGTATTGGCTTTCACATTTATGTATTAACTTTTGCATGTCGTTATTGATCACAAGTATTTAGATATGGTACAAATTATAACTTTTTTTAGCTGCTTGTTAATGTAATATAATCCATCAGCTTATGTACTGTATTGCTCATAGAAACAGTAGTGTAATGAATAAGATATCTATGTATCATAGAAAGAGTAGTGTCATGAACATATTGTACTATAGACCTTAGCAAACATAAGGTGTGAAAAAGCTTTTGTGTAACTAAGAACAGTGCAAGGCCATCCACTGACTGAACTGTCCAAGTGATAAGATAACAGTGACAAAAGATGGAGCACCGGAGGAGAGTGGGGAAGAGCTCCTTAACTCCTCTTATCAGAAAAGTGTGAAACAACAGGGATGAAATCACAGGAAAGAATACAATTTATTGACTTGATCTCAGGATGTCATACAGATAAGTCAGGATGGGAAACCTAAACACAAAGAGCTCCTGCAACATCAAAAGCTCTTGGGAATATTTAAATAATGTACAAGCTAATGAATATACATGTAACCCCAGCAAGTAACTGTATAGAGAGAGCATGATTTTAAGTTTTTTGGTGTGCTCTTTGGCCATTTGTCGAAAGCCCACCAGCACTGGAAATACTGTCCTTTTTTATCCTATTACTAAACTTTTAAAAATTCTAAAGACCGTCGAGTCCAACCATTCCTCCAGAGCTGCCACTCTCAGCACTAACCTGTGTCCCCAAGTGCTACACCCACATCTGTCACATTAAAAGAGATTTTCTGTACTGTTAGTGTGGGGAGAGTTACTTGACCCTCTGTCCTGGATTGCCAAGCAAATTGTATTCTATTTGCCATTGTATGGCAGTTGTCTTCTGTTCTGTGGGCAGTGTTCCTTATCTCTTCCACACCCAATCCTCCCTCCAGGGTGACATCTGCTGATAACAGCCACTGAATGTCACTGCATGGCTGATAAGAACTACAGCATCCCACTGGGAGATGTGAGCCCAGAGGGAGGAGCCAAGCATTCCTACCYGGATATAATCTGGAGATTCTGGAACACCAGCACGGCTTCTGCACTGGATTGCCCAGAGGAACAGCAGCTGCCTCTGCCCCTGGAGCTTCAGAGGAAGAGACTGCACCTTTCTCCAGGATCCCTGCTCCAGCAGAGCCACCCCTGACACTGCAGGAGGGCTGAGCCACAATTCCAATGGGRCTGCTGCCAGCACCCTGACCCACAGGGTGTCAGGCTGGGTTCTGACTCTGGCAGTGTTGGTTTAGTTCACTGCATTGTTTATCTTTTTATTYYCTTCCCTARTAAAGAACTGTTACTCCTGCTCCCATATTTTTTGCCTGAGAACCCCTTAATTTAAAATTTCTAGCAATTCAGAGGGAGGGGGTTTACATTTTCCATTTCAGGGGAGGCTCCTGCCTTCTTTAGCACACACCTGGCTTTCCAAACTGAGACACCCTCGGTGTTTAATTTGTCTCAGTGCCCCTGGAGAGCTGAGCCTTGTGCCCGAGCAGTCTGTCAGCATCCTGTCAGAGGGAGCCTCCCCTGGCCATCCTGCTGGATCCTGGTGGTGCCACTGACCTCCTCCAGCATAGGGAGAGCCCTCAGCAGCTCTTCCCATTCTCTGACTCTGCAGGGGCCCTTTCTGTTTACTGAGTATGTTCCCTGCTGCTGGCAACAGCTGGTGCTGGGGAAGGACTTACCCTCAGAGTTCACAGAATAACTCCCTTTATTGACATAAACTGTGAGGTTATAGTTCAAGAATTGTCCATGATACTACCTGTCAGTGATAGGATTTGTCACTGATAGGATCTGACTGCATGAARGTGTTCAAAGCAATCCCCAGACAAGCTCTAATCCCCAATTAAAGTATTCAATGTGCACAGAGTGCAGTTCTTACCCAATAGGTCCTGAAGGGGAAGAAGGCAGGTTCAGCCCATTGACTAAGCCCAGCAGTAACCATGGAGTCTTCCCTCACTTCTCCCCCATACTCAACTTACTTTTTATGAGTTTATTTCTGTTTAGGGGGAACTTGAGTGACTCAAGTCATGCAGGCCTTTATGTGTAAAGTTCCTTTGCTTTGCTTTTAAAGATGAGTCACAAAACCCACCCCAGTGAGGAGTAGTCATACTTTTGTGGGGGGGGTACCTTTGGGAGGGAGGGGTGTGTTAATGATACAATTAGACTTTATTGAACCAGGTTTATCAGAGGAGAGCATTTTCACCCAGCTGTTGAMTCGAAAGCAGGACATTTCCTCCTCCCTTACGTGGAAGAAGAGACTGACCCTCCCCTGGCTATAAGTCCCTGAACAGAAACTCCTGCTCTCCTGCATCCCTGGGCTCTGCTGGGCGCTGCTGGGGAGATGGGAGGGCTGCAGCAGGTGAGAGGCAGAGGGACACCCCAGGCTACAGAGCCCAAGAGACACCACTCTGCCACTGGGGAGACACTGGGAGGTGAGCTGGGATGGCTCTGGGCTCTCTGCCCTCTCTGAAGGGGCTGAGAGTGTCCCTGGGGCACACAAAGCATCCTGAGCCAGTGCTGGAAGGGGCCAGGCCTGGGCCCCACTCCCTCTGCAATGGGGTCCTTCACAAGCCTGCTCCGCTTCAGGCCCTTCACAGCAAAGACCAGAGATGGCACCTCCAGCAGTAGAATTGGGGGATCTAGAGATCCTTTCTGAAGCTGACAGGCAGCTTTTAATCCACTTGCTCTGCCTCCTCTGGAGAAAAGAAATAAGAGTAGGAGAACCTCTGAAACCTGGCAGCCCCTGCCTTGCTCCTGTGGGATGGAGGCTGGAGGAGGCAGGTCTGCCCAAGTTGGCATCTGCAGCACCATCTCCGGCAAACTGCCTTAGACACAGCCTCTGAGCCATCTGGCAGAGGCTTCCCAGCCCCCAGGGAAAGGATGCTCATTCCCAAATGGTGCAGTGACATCAGCTCTGGGATGTGTCTCATGCTCTACCAGGCCTGGGGATCCCTGTGGGAGATCCCTGGCCACCAGGAGCAGCTGCAGGGGGTGATGCTTTGGTTGACAGCTGCTCAACACGAGTGGTCAGTGTGCCCAAGTGGGCAAGGAGGCCAGTGGCACGCTGGCTTGTACCAGCCATGGTGCAGTGCCCATCCCTCTGCGCTGGCACTGCTGGGGCACCTCCAGTCCTGGGGGCAGCTTGGGGCCCTCCTGGCAAGAGAGGCACTGAGGGGCTGGAGCATGTCCAGGGAAGGGAACAGAGCTGGGGAAGGGGCTGGGGCACCAGGAGTGACTGGGGGAGCAGCTGTGGGGGCTCAGCCTGGAGAGAAGGAAGCTCAAGGGAACCTTCTCATTTTCTACAGCTCCTGACAGGCGGTTGGAACCAGGTGGAGGTCTGGCTCTTCTCCCAAGTGGGAGGCAACAGGACAAGAGGAAATAGCCTCCAGTTATGCCAGGAATTTCTTCACCTAGAGTTCACAGCAAAATTCCTGTGGGATCTGGTGCCAAAGCTTTCCAGGTCCAAAGGAAGCAGCTCCCTGTTGCCCTCCCAGTCCTCCTCCCTTCCTGCCAGTTTCAGTCGCACAATCCCAGCAGCTCCGGCAGCCTGGGCTCCCCAGCTCCTGCCAGCAGAATGCCTGGCCCCAGTGAGCTGTGGTGCCTCAGGAGAGGGGTGGGAGGAAGGGTCCCTGAGCCCCAGAGAGCGGCCATCAGGCTCCTCCTGTCAGCTGCCTGCTCCTCAGTACCCTCTTCCCTTTGTCAAGGAGAAAAAGGCCAGCCCAGGCCAGAGGAATTCCATGGGAGCCTTTGCCAATGGCATCCTGGCCTCCCTTGGCAATCCTGCCCATGGCCACTGCCACCAGGAGCACTGGAGCATCCAGGTTCTCTCCAGCCTCACCTGCTGCAAGGGCTGGCAGATCCTCCTGGAGCACAGACRGCCCAGGGGCTGCCAGGGCAGCAGCTCCGGGTGGGAAGCCATTTAGCCACCAGCAAAACTGTTCCATTCTCCTGACTTCCCCTGCAGGAGCTTCCTGTGCAGCTGCTCCTGGAAGTGGCAGCCTTTTGCTGACCTCCAGGCCCAGGGAACAGAACACTGATGGATGGAATCCTCTTGGAATCTTCCAGGGCACTAAAAATGCCTAAGAAAGGGAAGATCCTTTCCCTGTCTGGTGCCACCTGTCTCCTGACCCTGTGTGGGGTTTGCTGGATCAGGGAGGGTGCCCCACTCCCATCCCTGCCTCCTCCACAGGCACTGTGGGAGTGCCAGAGGGGCACAGACTCAGGACACTGTTTCCCAAGGGGATGGAGAAGATGGAGAATGGGAGTTTGCACCCCAGCAAGCTGCAGATCCAGCAGGGATGAGCACATGAGGGGAGACAGCCAAACTCCAGCTGGGACTGGGGTCCTGCCCGGGCTCTGAGCACAGAGCAGCAACCAGACAGAGCAGTCAGGGTGGGGTCAGGCTGCAGGGCCTACACATGGACCACCCTCGGCCTTTCAGGGTGTAAACAGCATCCTCTGGAGCCTTGGAACTGTTTGTCACAAGGTCCTGGGCCTTCCTGGGCTCCTGTACTGCCCTGGCAGGGACAGGGAAAAGCAGCTTTGCAGCCCTGCAGCCACACTTTCTGTGAGCTGCTCTGGGGATGTTTGGGCTCAGAGGGACACGTGTGAGGGTACAGGGGGTGTGTGGGACATCAGGGAAGGGCCGCAGTGTCTCTGCTCCTGCGCTGCTTTGGCCTCTTCGCTTCTCAGAGCTCTCCCTTCACAGGGAGCCAGGCTCCCACCTGTCCTCCAGCTGTGCTGGGAGTGTTTTCCCAACACCTCTGCAGCCTTTCCCGTGCAGTTTGGGGCTGTGCATATTTCTCCACCCCATTTGTCTGCACCCAGAGCAGCACTGTTGTGGTGAGTTCCCATGGGAGCCACTGCCAGAAAGTCTCTCCTCATCCCCTGCTTTGCAATTTGTTATGAGACTCATAATCCCAGCCTGGGCTGGGTTGGAAGGGACCTCAAAGCCCATCTTGTCCCACCTGTCCTGCCAGGGACACCTTCCACTACCCCAGGTTACTCCAAGCCCTGTCCAACCTGGCCTCTGACATTCCCAGGGATGGGGCAGCCACAGCTGCTCTGGGCACCCTGTGCCAGGGCCTCACCACCCATATTGTACAACATGCTGAAGTCCTATAAACTCCTTTTTACCTGTGGAAAAGCTGCAGTAAGGCTTCCCTGGAGAATCCT
Source organism: Cardinalis cardinalis (assembly GCA_014549065.1). Taxonomy (NCBI): domain Eukaryota; kingdom Metazoa; phylum Chordata; class Aves; order Passeriformes; family Cardinalidae; genus Cardinalis; species Cardinalis cardinalis. The sequence goes on from JACDOX010000294.1 coordinate 651,775, forward strand.
CTTCTCCAGGTGAACACCCCCAGAGGGGCTCCAGGCCTCAGAGCAGCTCTGTGGCCTCCTCTGGGCTGGCTCCAGCAGCTCCAGGCCCTTCCTGTGCTGGGCCCCAGGGCTGGGGCAGCTCTGCAGRTGGGGTCTCACCTGAGCAGGGCACAGGGGCAGAATCCCCCCCTGCCCTGCTGCCCCCCTGGGGGATCAGCCCAGCACAGGGGGGGTCTGGGCTGCCAGAGCCCGGGGCTGGGGCTGAGCTTCTCATCCCCCAATGCCCCCATGTCCTTCTCATCCCCCAACGCCCCCATGTCCTTCTCATCCCCCAACCCCCCCATGTCCGTCTCATCCACCAACACCCCATGTTCTTCTCCCCAGGGCTGCTCTCTGCCCATTCTCCAATCTTGCAGCGTCTCTTTTAATTTGGAGGAAAACGTTCAGCAGAACAAACAGCGCCAAAACATCAGGGAAGAGCTCCCGCCGCCCGGGAGCAGCCTGGGGCTCTGAGCGGAGGATCCTGGCCCGGGAGCAGCCTGGGGCTCTGAGCGGAGGATCCTGGCCCGGGAGCAGCCTGGGGCTCTGAGCGGAGGATCCTGGCCCGGGTGCTGGCCTGGGGCTCCCGGGCGGCCTCGGGAGGTGCCGGCGCTGCCGGGGCCGCTCGGGCCGTGCCGTCCCCCGGTCCGTGACATCAGTGCCGCCCTCCGGGCCCGCCCTGCCCCGCCGGCGACAAAAGCGCCGAGCGGCGCCGGCCCCGGCGGCTCCCGACACCGGCAGCGGCACCGACAGCGAACCCGCGCTGACCCCGGCACCGAGCCCGGATTTGACACCGAGCCCGACACCGTCCCCGGCCCGGCCGCAGGTGGGTGCGGGGCCGCCGGGTCCCGCCGAGCGCAGCGGAGCCGCCTCCGCCTCCCCTCCCGTGCCCGGGGCTGCCTCCATCCCTGCCCATCCCTGTCCATGCCCCGAGGATGCCCCATCCCCGCGGGCCGCAGCGGGGCGATGCGGGGCTGGGCAGGGGCACAGCCCCCCGGGTGCCCCTGGGGTGGGCACGGAGCCCCCGGGGCTGCTCCCGCTGCCGGAGCGGCCGCGCACATGGCGGGATGCGGAAGCCGAAGCTCTTGCATCAGATCGGTAACTCGGTACAGCTCGTTGCCAGGGAGCCTGGGGCACCTCAGCTGTGGGCTCGGGTCGGTTCGCAGGGGAGATTTGCACTGCTGGGCACCAAGCTGGGCACAGGCTCGAGCACAGCTCCAGGTGCTGCTTTTCAGCCTCAGAGCCCTCAGCCCGTGGGAGGAGGTTCAGGAGCACTGGGCAAAAGCCCCGGATTCTGCCAAGACCTTGTATCAGATCTTCTGTCTCTCCCTGCATGAGGAGGGGCCAGTGCTATAATAGTGTGAGGGGTGAGGCTGGCTTTGGGCGCTGCTCCTCCTGGCTCTAGAGCTTGGGGAAGGGTGAGAGGAGAAGCCCTGCAAGGAGCAATTGTGCTCAACTGGTCTGTTCCTGCTGGAGCAGAGCAGCCTGAGGTTAGAGCTCCCCGGGGTCTGCAGCTTCCTCCCGAGGGGCAGCTCTCATCTCTGCTCTCTGTGAGATGGGACAGGACCCCAAGGAAGGGCTGGAGATCAGGAAAGGTTCTTCCCCAGAGGGTGCTGGCACTGCCCAGGCTCCCCAGGGATGGGCACGGCCCCAAGGCTGCCAGAGCTGCAGGAGTGTTTGGGCAGCGCTGCCAGGGATGCCCAGGGTGGGATTGTTGGGGTGTCTGTGCAGGGCAGGGGTTGGATGTGATCCTTGAGGATCAGTTCCAGCTCAGGATATTCAGTTATTCTGGGGTGAGGCTGGCAAGGTGCACTGGGCTCTGGAGAGGATTCAGCCCTTGCCAGGAGCTCAGGGCTCTGCTGCTCCAGTGGGTCATGGGCTCTGTGCCAGCCTCTGCTGTCCCCTGGATCAGGGGCTCTCCAGGCAGGTTGGCAGTGCCTGAGAGCTGCCTGAGAGCATCTGAGCTCAGCCCCCTGCTCCTGGAAGGGGAGAATGCGACCAACTGGGGCATTTCAGGGCTTTGGGGAAGCTCAAGTGGGCTCAGTCCAGTGATGGATCTTGATCCCTGTGGGAGTCAGGAGCTTTTCTTAGCACCTCTGAAAATGCTGTTGCTTTTGTTCTGGATCAAGTTGGGATTTTCATGGAGAACCCTGCTTCCAAGTTGACACAATCTCAAGCTGTGCCAAGGGAAATACAGGTTGGATATCAGGACAAAGTTTTTTATGAGAGAGTAAGTTGTGGTGAAGTTCTGAGGCGAGTGATAAAGCCTGCCTGGGGGGGTGGTGGAGTCACCATCCCTGGGTGTGTTTAACAAAGCCTGGATGTGGCACTCAGTGCCATGGTTACTTGAGCTGTTGGGGCTGGGTTGGACTCGATGATCTTGAAGGTCTCTTCCAACCCAGTGATTCTGTGAATTCTGTGAGTTCTTTGTAGGCCAAGCCTGGGAGCTGTGTGTGCAGGCAGGGGCCCGTGGCTGCCAGAGCCGTGTCTGGCTGGTGCTCAGCTCTGTGCTGGCCTCTCTCAGGCCCCTGCTCTGCACAGCCAGCCCGAGGCTGCCTTGGTGGCAGAATCATTTGATTGCTGCTGGAGTCAGGCCTGACTGCTCTTGGAGTCATAGAGTAGATGAGCCACATGTGAGCATCACTCTCAAGCTCAGAGTCTCTTGACTTCCTTCGCTCCTATCCCAGCAAAGCCCTCAAAGGTGTCTGATGTGATCCAGTTGCATCTCCTGGGGCAGTTCTGTGATTTCTCCCTGGTAATTCCCAGTGGTTTGCCATGTCTCTGAGCTCACCAGCCTCAGGTCCCCATTCTCTTGCTCACCAGTTCAACAACACTGGGTCACACATGACCTTCACTTATCCTGGTTTATGCTGTTGGTGGCCCAGAGTCTGCTCACATTGCTGCTCCTCCCAGCTCATGACACAGCAGGGACAAGGGGACGGTTCTAGCTTGGCCCTTGTAGAGCTGTTCCCACCTGTGCCCAGGTGATGGCTGCTCTGGGACAGCTCCTGGCTGCCTGGGGCAGGGTCCCCCATGGGTCTGACTGCAGGTCGCGATGCTGAGCCCCTGGTGCCGTGTCCCGGGGCTTTCCCAGGGGATGTTCCCTGCTCTGTCCCTGGGAGCTGGTTCCTCTGCTCTGCTTACCTCTCATCTGTCTGGGTCCCTCTTGCTTCAAATTTCTGCCCATGTTATGGCCATGCCAGCTGCTCTCTAAACTGGCAGGCACTACTCAGACCCCTGAGCTTGGGGCTCCTGCTGTGGCTTCCTGCCCTTTGACTTTTCCCTTTGCCAGGGCATGGATTAATTCTGCCTGGACTGCTGTGAACATGCTTAGGAGTGAATTTTGTGCAGCACTGATGCTGCTCTTCTGTCATTCGCTTGTTTTAAAGCTCTCATTTGGAAAAAAAAAGAACTTTTTATATGGGCCAGTACAAGTCTGCTGTTCCTAAGTGATCTCCAAACACAAAGTGATTGCTCTGGCATTAATTACTGTAGGATTTTAGTAGGGCACAGACACAGGAAGATTGTCCAGCTATTGCAGAAGGTTGGATGGTTGAGCTGACATCCTGGTGGCTGCAGGGATGTTCCTCAGAGTGACGGGTGGACCTGCCCTGCCCTGAGTGCTCCCATGGCCATGGAGCTGCATCCCCACAGCCACAGGCTGTGCTCAGCTCCAGCAGCTCCCACCCAGCTGCTCTCAGGATGGCAGGGCTGAGGGTGACAGCAGCACACTGACCTTTCAACCCACTCCAAAAAGAGGATGAGTGTGTTTCTGCTGCCTGATGGCTGCATCAGCTCACTGCTTCCTCTTACAGCCAGTGACGACATCCCAGAGCACCAGCACATACTGGATCCATACTGGTTTGTGCCTGGTTGTTCAGTGTAGCTTACACTGCCTCCCAGGCTGGTGCAGCACAGCACCTCTGAAACATGTCTGAGCCTGGATTTCAGAGGGCCACAGCCAGGTTTGGCCACGGGCAGGGACACCTTCCACTATCTCAGTTGCTCCAGGCTCCATCCAAGCTGGTCTTTGCTGGAGAGCTGGACTGCTGCAACATCACACTCTGGAACGGGGGTTAATCTCCAGCAAGTGTCAGCCTTGGCTGGTTCTGCACAAGCCTCCCCTTGTCTGTGCTCCCCATGGTGCAGCTGCTGCTAAAGGATGGGATCTTGATTTGGGGGCCTCTTCCCTTATCTGTGGTGGATAATGGAGTGGCTCCAGGGCCAAGCCCTGCTTGGCACTGAGAGTGGTGTTTGTAGGGCTCTGGGTATGTTTACTGGGAGTTGTGGAGCTGCAGGAGGAAGGAGAATAATCTTGTTTTTTTTGGCAGCCCCTTGCCTGTGCTTAGTGAGGTCATTGGCTTTAGGATTGTCACCTCCTGTTCCTGATTTTGCATGGGTGACTTGGAGAAGTGTAACTGTGGTCACCGAGTGTTGCAATTGGGCAAAATATGCAAAGTATTCTGAAAATAATGCTGAAGGGATTGTAAACACTCTGACATATCTTAAAGTGGCCATTACTTAGGGAATTGGGGGGTGGATCTGTCTGGGTGACATTTGTGAGGACTTAGCTGGTCAGGTCCAGGCATCCAGAGCAGGGTTTTCCTATTCCCTTTTCTGCTGCTGCTGAAAGCTTGTAGCACAAATTTGGGCTGCATGTGGCCTGCTGGGCTCACAGCGTGTGGGGTGGTTTGTTGTGGACTATCAGGGAATTCTCAACAATTAAATCTTACCTCCGGTTTTCTCTGTGTCTGGCTGTGAGCCCTCACAGGGATCCCTAGGACAAACTGATTTCCATGGTCTCTGCCCTCAGAAAATCCATCCTGGTGTGTGCCAGGAGGTTTTGCTGGGATGGGGCTTTGCTGGGGCTGTGTTTGTGCTTCATGGTGAGAGTCACCTGCTCAAATCACCTGGCATCCTTTAAACTGAGTCGAGGCAGCTGCAGCCTTCCCATGGTGGATTGAGGAAAATCAGCAGCAGCAAAAGGGCTGGGACTCCTCTTGTGGCAAATGTCAGGTGAGCTTCACCCACAATCAGGTTTTCTCCTCTAACTTTAGGCTTCCAGGCAGCTCAGGGGAAGGTGTCCCCACTGCTGATCTCTTSGTTTGAGCAGGGTAGCCTTGGTGTTCAGGACAAACCAAGTTCAGAAAATGGGAATACCACATCTTCAGGACAAACCAAGCCTCTTCCTTCGCTGCTGCTGCTCTGAGGGGAACAAAACGTGCTGTGGAGGCAAAGGGGAGCAGCTGGTCCCAAAGCATGGGGTGCACTTGTGGATGCCCTGGCTCTGGGCTGGCAGGAGGCTGCCCCAAAAGCAGGGCTGGGGATCCCAGAGATGGGGTCTGCCAGCTGTGGTGGCTGGAAAGGGACGGGGGCCCTGGAAGAATTGCAGGCAGTGATGTGTCTGTCGTTCCTGACTGGGATCTCACACGGGGGTGAAGGGGCTCTGGGCTCCCAGGCCGTGCAGAGCTCAGGGGGTGCTGCTGGATGTTTCTGCCCTCCAAGGAAACTCCTGAACCAGGTCAGGCTGTCCTGATGGAGGGGAAACAGCAGGCTCTGCAGAGAGCAGCCTGTGTCCTTTTAAGGCAATCCAAAGGCCGGGACTGGAGGAATCGGTGGCTGGAAGGGAGGGGTTTGGCACAGTGGGAAGCCCAGCCTGTGGAAAAGAGACTTCCCAGCTGCTGTGATCACAGGCCAGACACGGCTCCCAGCACCCCGGGAGCCAGCACGGCCTCCCCAGCCCTGCTCCTCCCCTTCTCTGTCTGTCTGTGCTGCCCTGAGACCCTCTGGGCACGGGGAGCTGTGCCCAGGGTACGGTGGGGTCGGTCCTGACCCCTGTGCTGGCAGCCAGGCTGGGATCAGTTTCCCTTTTCCTGACCAAATGCTCTCGCACAGGGAAGATCTCGACTTCCCCGTGGCCTGGGAGGTGCAGGGATCCTGCTGGGCCTGTGAGCCCTTCATGCTCCCCTATCTCTGTCTGATGTTTGCACAGCCCCAGTCCTGCTGGGTTTAGCTCCCACCTCCCCAGCTGGGACAGCCCCTGGGATTGGGGGGCTGCAGCTGCCCGAGGTGACCCAGCATCTGCTGCAAGGGGGGCTCCAAGGCTCCTGGTGTGCCCTGCAGACCCAGCTCCCGTCCTCATCTCCACACAGCTGAGCTGAGGGAGGTGACAAGATCCAATCCACATGGTGGGCTGGCAGATCTTGCACTCTGAAAATGGGGTTTGGTTTTGGAGACCCCCGCCCTGCTTTAGCTGTCCAGGGGTCATGAAGCACATGGTGACTTCTGCTGCCTGTCCCCAGAGGGGAGCAGGATGGGGAATTCYAGAGGTGTTGATGGAAAGAGGCCCCTGGAGACCTCTCGAGCTGTAGCTTGTGCCTATTGACCCTGCTTGCATCATTGGGCCCCTCCAAAAAGTGTTTTATTGTCTTTGTAGCAACCCCTGCTGTTTGATRCTCCTTAGCTTCCTCTTGGCCACACTCAATGAGCCTGGCTCCCTCAGGATCTCCTTGCAGAACTTGGTTGTGTGAATGTCTCAAGGTTTATGTTGACCTGGTCTTCACAAGTGTCAGAGCCCCTCTGGGCTGAGCTCTGCTGCCTGTGTAAGCAGCTCACAGTATTTTGGGGTTATCTGCAAATCATGGGCCTCTTGGTGGTGTCTCATCAGACACAGTTTAGGAATGAGAGAGAAATAGAAGCATTTATAGAAGCATATTACCCTCCTGCTGAGGAGAGGGGTGGTGCCTTAGGCTGGTGCTCAGGTCTTTGCCCTGCTCTGTCTTCTTGCTTTCAGATTCTCTGGGCTGTGACTCTGCCTGCAGTCCTGGGGGAGACTGAGCGTGCAGGGAGTGCCTGGGAGGGAGGGGCTGGTCAGGCAGGAGCTGGTGGTGGGGCCTGTGCCAGAGCCTGGGCCTTGGTGGTGCCGGGGGCAGCTCCTGCCCTCGGGCAGCCCTGACTGTGCCCTGCTCTCAGTGGCTGAGCTTGGTCAGGGACGAGAGGCCGGGGCTGTGTCCAGGCCTGTGGCAGCACCAGCAGCAGCTCTGTCACTGCAGCACCAGGGCTCAGTGCCCCTGCCCATGGCATGGGCTGGCAGGAGGGCTGTGACCCGAGGAGGTGCCTGGGGAGCTCTGTGGGTGCTGTGTCCCAGYACTGTGCTGCTCCTCCCTTCTCCCGGCACTGCCAGGAGCTGCGCGGTCCCACGGCTCCAGGGCAGGGATTTCTGCTGCCCCTGCAGACAGGACCTGAGTTCCAATGCTCCTTGCCAGCCCTGCAGACACTGGGGGTGCTCTCTGCACCTGTGGGTGTGGGAAGGTGCTGGAGCTCCAGGCCTGCTCTGGCTGCCCCATCCCGGCCCCACAGAGCTCTGCCCTGCTCCTGACTCTGCTTTTCCCTGCAGGATGCCAAACTGGGGAGGAGGGAAGAAGTGTGGCGTGTGCCAGAAGGCCGTGTACTTCGCTGAGGAGGTGCAGTGTGAAGGCAACAGCTTCCACAAGTCCTGCTTCTTGTGCAGTGAGTACCACCCCTTCCCTCCCCTTCCCT